>JAJHUR010084432.1:0-124538 GCA_027495735.1 Lutjanus campechanus
TTCAGGTGCCGGTATTTCGTCATCTATACAGTTGTTCTTTTAATGAATATTTATTTACTGATGCCTTTTCATCCATACTTTGCACCTAGAATTATGAAAAATGTTGTATTATTCATGTCTCTTCCCATTTGCACTACAGTCACGCAAACTGAGCCACAGCAGCCGCCCAAGACAGTGAACTCTCAGCTAGACTCGACAATCTGGATCTTTCTGTCTGCAGTTTCTTAGCAAGTTAATACGCTGTGATGCATAAATTACATTTGACACAAAGTGCGATGTGGTAAGCCTGGCTGATATTAGAGTAATAAGACAGAGATGTCTTATATATTACTGCAAAAATCCTGCCAAGCAAAGCAAAAGCAGAAAGGACAGATGCAGATACCTTCCAGCATTTCTTTAGGTAGCATAACTGCATAATGGATTTTTATTCATTTCAACTGGTTTGTTTGTTTGTTGTAGATGCAAGTTCCTCATTACAATGTTGAGTTGTCTTTGGCCTACAGACTTTCTGAGACATTTATTGAAACAAGATCAGGTTTGTAAAACCTAATCCTGTGTTTTTCAGTGCACAACACATACAGTATGGGAGAAGTTGGCCTTCAGGACTTTCTGGCAGAAAGATGTTTACACTTTTAAAAAACTTAAAAAAAACTTTAAAAACTAAACATAAATGTTTTGTTATTATTATTATTATTGTTAATATAATTATTGTAAATTAAACTTAAAATTTCCAGCATTTATTTGAAGTGAACTTGAAGTGAAGAACTTTTGACTTGAAACTACAAGCCGCATGAATGTATTGTACATTGTTCAATCAACTCATTAAATTAAGTTTCTAAAGAAACATCAAATGTGTTTGAAATGTTTGTCAGTGTGATATTGGTTCAAGTCAATATCCTGAGCTTTGAATCATTACAAAATTATAACTTAACTATAACTATAACTTATCAAATTCAGTATCAACTTCAAATTTTAAGACAGCCTAGACACTAACATTTTGTCTTTTATAGTCTAGGCAACAAAACTACTTATAAAAGATCATAGCTTGGGGTAAAACAGACTGTTAACAATGTGTTAGGAAGCTGACACTAAAGGCTAACTTCTCCCACATGCGTAGACAACAACCCAGTGAGAAAAAATTGAGAAACTGACTGTATCTTGCACTGTGTTATAGGAACAAAGATTTCTGTAGCTGAATTGTTTCTCCTCATGAAGCAGCCAGCTCTCCATCTCACAGCACCTTTATCTAAGGAAGAATAAATAAATAATAAATAGAGAAGACTCAATTTACCATTTCTCAGTGATGGTTGTTAGTGCTGGAAAAAAAACTGCACATGGGGTCTTTCCACTGTGCACCATGTGTTTCATTAGTGCCAGGAAGGTTTTAGAAAACAATGCCACAACAAAGAGAGCCAGATGAGAGCCAGAGAGAGAAAGACTCTTTTAACAAATGCATTGAAAGGTCAGGAAGCAAATCTAGACAAAGGACATGTATTCATGGCAGCTTCCATGTCAATACAGTAATTATTGAAACAAAAGCACTGTTATGGAGGCCTTATGGGAAATTAAATTTGAGTTTGCTTTCAAGAATGAGATAGAGCACATTCTCCGTCTGAGGATGTATTACGCCCTCCCTGCAAGGTCTTCAGGAAGAGAGAAATCCTGAAGAGAGTCATAATGTGACAATGGACAGCGGTTTAATTCTCTTCATCATTAGCAGGAAACAGTTGAAGGTCACATGCCTGTTATTTCATTTCTTCAGTGAAAGCATTTGTTAAACGGTATAATTGATTTATCAGTCTTTTTCTCCACTTCACGACAAATAATTAAATCAAAGCATGTTGTGGTTTTCCCTGAGGAACATGACTCTGAAAGACTAAATATAATAAAGCTTTAATGTGGACAAATGAGACGAGTTCAGTTGGGTGAAAGCGTGCTCTCTGTGTATAAATACCTCATGTATATACTATGTATCAATGTGAAGATTTTTTCCTTGAATCCCCTTGAGAGGAAAATGGTTAGAAGCATTAAAGCTTTATCTCCACAACCTTGACAAAATGATTGAAATGTGGTGTCATAGGAAGACAGATAACATCTTAGACGAAGCTGCGTGGAGACTCATATTGCAATGTGCTCGCCGGAGTCAATTCAGCGCCCTTAACAGGTTTTTTTTTTCCAAATAAACAAAACACAAAGCCTCATATCTCTCTCCTTTCTCCCTCCTTCTTTTTGTGTCTGTCTCCCGACCTCCCCCATGCAGACACATATGCAAATACATAAACTGTTGCACAATAATTAGCTCATTCATTTTCATCCATTATGATGACTTGTATGCCGTAAGATAACTTCAGGGGAGTCTTATTTGCATAATCGTGAAAGGAATCACTGCGTCTCCTCAACTCTGCACTTTCCAGCGCAGATGTCTCAGAGCTGAGAGAAACATTTATCAGCATCTCCAAACAAAACACTCACCCTATTAGTGGCAATAATTGAAACTCAATTCCGCTTCCCAATCAAATGCTCCAAGCTAATTTTCCCCTAGATATTCATGGTATTTTAGTCATTATCGGTTGTGCGCGTGTGTGGGCGGTTAACGCTGAATCCTAAAACTGTAAAGCACTATTTACCATAAAGACGTTACACAGAATTAACAACATAGTCTGTGGCAAATAGGATATGAGCAATTCAAAGCAGCACAAGAATGCAATGTTTGTTTCTGTGTGTGTGTGTGTGTGTAGTCGTTGGCGCCCTCTCTTTGGGAAGCCGTGCAGGGACTGTCTCTGTTTGACTAGGTCTGACCTTCCAGTGGGACAAAAACACTATTGATCTGCTGTCCACAGACTCTATTACAGTCGCTAACCTGTTTGTTTGTAAATGTCCTCAGAGTAAGTGATGAAGCTGATGCGCTATCATTTCTAAACTTTTCTTCTCAGCTCACTCTGCTGCCCTTGTCTAATCCCATAATGCATCTGGTCACACTGCCCTGGAGCAGTATTGATAAAAATACTGGGTTTTAAGTTTTGAGTAGGGCTCGACCCCTACCTGATTTTTGGGGGCTGATACCGATATCAGGGAGTAATAAAATACAGATAGATACATTGGCTGATATCCTTTCTACAGAATATAATATAAAGAACACAGAACATACAAAACACACATTTTTTGCAATAATCCCTCAAAAGTGGTTAACACTTGTGACAGAGATATGTTAATGGAATTAAGATAGTATGCAGTTAAGCAATAAATGTTGCTGTCTAAAATGATATAAGGGCACTAAAATACATGTATACATAAGAAAAATGATCAAAAAATACATAAAATGCTGCCTATAAATCTAATAAAAACAATATAAATTGTTTTCCATAAAAAAAGTTTTCATACAGCACATATCAAACAATGTGTGTGCTGATACAGATATCGACCATTATAGCTTTTATAGGCTAATATCACACCGTTAGTTTTGGGCGACCGATATATCATTTGTGCTCTAGTTTTGAACCTAGTTAACCAGACTGCACAGGTAAGTATTAATAACTAATTCTGTGTCTTTTTCGGCAGATTTTTACCTAAAAAATCTAGATACTGATTACAGTTTGAAACAATTCAGTGTAATTATGGTATAAACTTTATGCCATCATGACAAGCAGATGAAGTGTTCATGTCAGGCTCTGAGTTAAAGCTCTGAGCCTTCGCTACCAGTTGCATCTAAATCAGGGGTTCTCAAAGTGCAGTCAACGGGCCAATGGCAGCCTTCCAGAAACATTTTTTGCGGCCCCTCAAAGTGACATGAAATGTATGCATTATTTTTTTTAACATTCCAATTCAATACTTTCACTTATTATGCGGCTACTGCATTAAACTGCACCCCCCCCCACCCCCACCCCAACAAGCATCTGTCAGGTGGTGAAGAATGGCAACTTATAAAAAGCTATGGTTGCATAGCAACTAGTGGCACCTCGTGTCGCAGGGATTACGTTCTGCCTTCAATGTTAGTGTTGTGTTTCAGTGAATAACTTGGTGGTTTTAATGTGAAAGAAAGATGGAAAAAGCCACCGCGGGATAAAATGCTGAGGAAAAAGGTCTCAGGAGAAATGAATCGGCTCTAACGTGGTCAGACCTTGGTGGCAGATAAAGTGATCGGGCTTATCTACAAACATGTGAACTCTGCGTTCGAGGATTTTTAATATTAAATGTGATCATGAGACCAATCACAAATCCTACGACAGGGTCAAGGGGGGGTTTCCTTTGTGGCCGTCACTCAAATGCTGGCTCCGTAAACTGACACCCAGTCATCAAAATTTTGAGAACCCTTGATCTATGGTAATATCCAGGATTAATGCTAGTAGTAAGTAGTCAAACTAAGTACCTAATTTTAATAATCTGAGGTGACAATCAGGATGGCAGTTGTGGTAACCTTTTTGGGTTATTTTGTTTCGAAGTCAAAATAATCATTTCCTCATCCTTCTATTTAGTCAGCATTGCATAAATGCAGGAAGAGGCTAAAGTGGCAATAACTGCTACTAAGCTAGGCTGGTTACCTGCAGCAGGACTACTTTACTGGTGTTGCATTTTTCTCCGAATTAATCAAATATGTATTGTTTACTTACAAAGCACATGCAGGCAAATTTAGCCGAAGTTACAGCAAGCTGCGGCTATCTCACATGCTAATTTTAGCTTAACAAGCTCTCTTGATTTGACTTGAGTTCCTCCAAATTTTACATGCAGATTTTGAGAAGTTACACATTCCTATTGTATAATATTTTTATATGGCAAAAGTGATAAGTGACAGTCAGTTTCATATCTACATATTGACCAAATAGGCAGGTCTACTGTATTTTGGCTTTGTAGGTCAGCACGCCTGCAGATCCCTACAGTTTTCTCTCAGTACAGTACAGAGGCATGGAGTTTCACACAGATAATCAAAGTGCAGATCGTGTACTGCTTAAAACTTACAGTATCCTCATGCTAACTCCTACAGAATTAATTCATTTAGTGAGGGTGCTCCCTGAGTGATTGAATAAAATGAAGACCAGTGAAGTGGGTTATTGAGCTATAAAATGAAGCGATCCCAGACTCCCACCATATCTTCTCCTGACAGCTCTTCTGGACGGCACCTTCTAAAGGAGGGAGATTGGCAGAAAAGCCATCCATCCCTAAACACAGCCATCACTTCCCCATAATTACCCAGGAAGAATCAAATTAGCTCCTGACAAGATAATTCAGTGACTGCCTTAATCTGCCTCGGACTTCTCGCGCCCACAGATAAGACAGCTAAATGCTCAAAGCTTTTGATAAGAATTTATAGTCAAAGGCAGAACAATTTACTGAAAAGGCTTGTCTGTCTTTAGCATGCGTTTGTTTACATGTGCTTCTAAACATACGCTGCATGTTTGTGTTTGTGTAATGATGGCCTTTTAACGTTTCCCTTCCTGTTTTTCCATTGATGGTGCATGCAAGAGCGACAGAATTGATTAGCAGCAAGACAAGTAGTGATCCTTTTGCTCTTTGTTTGACTGACACATCATCGTCAGAGAATTGAAAAGAGGGAGGAAGTGCAGTTGGAATCAATTAGACAACCATTATGTGCATTTTGCCGATGACTTCAGCTGAGGACATATTGGCAAAAGCTTCAAAATAAACAGTGTTGCCTCATCCTACCTTGACAGATCGCAGTCTAAAATCCCATAGGCTTTG
This sequence comes from Lutjanus campechanus, assembly GCA_027495735.1. NCBI lineage: Eukaryota > Metazoa > Chordata > Actinopteri > Lutjaniformes > Lutjanidae > Lutjanus > Lutjanus campechanus. The sequence goes on from JAJHUR010084432.1 coordinate 5,695, forward strand.
TAAGTAACTCCTTTCTCCACAGTTCATAATAATGTAGCTTTAGCTTTACATCAAACCAAATATCTTTGGCAAGGCAATATTATTTCCTTGCTTTTGTGAATGCATGTTGAAATGCCAATTTTTGCACCATTAAAAGATTTAGCACCAAAGCTCTGGACACAACATCTGATATTTTACGGAAAATAAACTCCTTTTGATTCCTCAACATCCAAAAGCAATGTATTTGTACAGGAAGCCAGAAAGATAAATAAACTCAGGAAGACAGATGATGTATAGCTTAAGTAAAAAGAAAAGAAAAAAACTGTCGCTAGAAAATGAAAAATGAACTTTTGTGAAAGACTCAACACACTGGTTTCTCTCTGTTTTCCCGCATTTATTCCCACACATTCTACTTTCCAAATTGCAGCCCATACAAGGCTGTTTAATGTGTCTGAGAGCTCATCACCTTTAATTTGTCGGTCCACCTGTAATTGGGTTCATCTTCAATCCTCTTGAAACCGCCACTAGTTCAAAGCCTGTCTCACATCTAAGTGTTTTGAACACCTCCTTTCTTGGAGTTTACTGATAACACCTTGAAAGTGATTTATGTACTCTTCCTAAAGGCGGCTTTCAACCTGTTTACGGAGCATCAAGCAGCCATTACAGATTGGCCTTGAGTTATTGATGGGTAGCTCAGTAAAAAGTGGCCTTGCGTTGGAAGTGAGAGAGTCAGCCGTCAGTACTTTTTTTTATGTGTGATAGCCCTTAACATTTAGGTGGTGAGTCATATGTACAGCTGTGTATGGGCATGTGGTTTTGTGCTTATCTGTCTGCAATTCCTGAAAATGTGTGTGTGGGCGGTAAGATGCACCTGTTTTATGTTAGACGCCGACAAACACACGCTCAGCAGCATATGTGACAGACCACAACAGCTTTGGGGGCCTGTGTGTGCTTGTTTCTCCTGAACACTCTGTGAGGACCAAGGACAGGTCCTCACAAATCGAGAGGTGTAGAAGCACTTATCAAAATGCAACTAAGTCCCTCCTGCTTTTTTTCTGTATGTTCCAATAAATCTGTCATACCAGAATTCTGATGTGTATGTGTCTGTGTGTGTGTCCTCACCCCCTGTGAGAAGTAAAATGCTGCAATCCCCAGAGGCCAGAAACAGCAGAGCATGGAGAAGATGGCCAAGCCCAGGTGGTCTCGTGGAGGGACGACAATGAAGTTGTCCTCACTCTCACTGTCGCTGGAGCAGTCCGTCTGCACGGAGAACAATAATTCAGGTCAAAACACTCACGATTTGTGCTCCGTACATTGACAAATGTTACAATTCATGAACGGTGATGTAGCAGTACACAAACAGACAGTGTCCAACATTCATTCATTACAACTATGTTAAAGAAATAGTTTGACAGTTTGGGAAATCTGCTTATTGACTTTCTTGCCAAGAGTGGAGGAGAAGATATCATGCCTATGTGGTAAATTTAAGTCTTTAGTTAGCCTAGCTTAGCTTAGCAGAAAGACTGGAAACAGCTAGCCCTACTCTCTTCAAACTAACCACCTATCAAGACCTCTAAAGTTCACTGATTAACATGTTAAATTGTTAAGTCCTTACAAAAGTGTGATATTGACAAGTTGCAGTTTTATAGGGGGCAGCAACTTCAAAGTCAAGAAATAGGCTGGCACCTTTTTATACACTCTTGTTTTTGTATAGATTACATAAATTAGACATGACTTTTTAATTAGTGAACTTCATGCTGGTAGGCTGATTTTGTTGACGCTGGACAAAGTCAGGCCAGCTTTCATCCTATATAGCCTTCTTTTTTTCTTCCGTCCCTAATATATCTAAACAAATATACAGCATCCTCTTTCGACCAGTCAGTTCAACTATTTCAAGGGATACTTGGAAAGGTCTGATCACTGGTAAAGTAAATGAGCAGGCAGACAGGTGGATTTCACTATGGCAGATGAAAGAAAAAGTTTTCCTTTGTGCGGTACAACAATCTGTGTTCAGGTAGAGGTGATTCTGAAGAAAGACGAAGAAAGAATCTGTATTCATTGAAAAAAGAAAAACGCATTTGTGTAATGGGAAACAAAACACAGACGAGTCACTGCATGTGGGATCATTTCCTTCTACGTAATGTCACAGCTCGTATTCATGGACTTTTTGCGATGGCCCATTAGTTTCTCATTAGTTTTGAGATATGCAGATCCCTACATTTTGGCATCTAAACAACAGATGGCATTAAAAAAAAAGCTACGGTTGAAAGTACGCTTCATTTCAGATGTGAGAAAGTTATGAATCAAACACACCTCTTCCCTCAAGCTTTATGAAACTATTTCACGCTCCATGCAACATTCCTCACATGGAACTGAAATATCTTTCAGCTAAAGAGAATAGATGTTCATACATCTGCATACTGTTTAGGAGATAACAGATTTTCAGTCCCGATCCATGGCAGAAAATATCAGTGTGTAAAACAATTTTTAAGTCGGTTTGTCATGACCACATTTGGCCAAACAACCTTTAACACACACACGCCACACATTTGTGTATTTTTCCCCAACAACAAAGGGAGGACTAAGAACGGAGATTTATTTTCCACAGTGCCTGTAATGAAAAGAATAGCAGATTGAGGCCACGGTTTCTATATGAGCCATTAAGCTGCATCCTTCACACATCATCCTGTTTGAGGGATGATCCAGCATGAGGGTGGAACATGAAAAATAAATGAAAGAAATCAAGACTAACAATATACTCTTGTGTCAAAGAAATTTGGTTTAATATTAAGCTGAACATTTCAATCAAAGATGCGTGGAAATCAGGCAAAACAATACGTGGAGTCGTGAGCTGTCCTCAAAAGTCAAACCATCATATTTAAGATGGTAATATGAGAAAGGAAATGCTTTTCCTTTGTTTTCATTGAGCGGCCGGACATTGCCACAATGTAATCCTTATTTCTGTATGTACTTTCAGTGGGTTTATAACTCCTAATCTCTGCATTTGTTTTTGTGGTTGTGGTGTACCTAATAAATTTGGACTTTCATTTTAAACACAACATTTCAAGATTGCAGTGTTTCCTCCCCAACCACAGTATCTTACCGAGGTTGATACAGAAATACTCTTTACAGTATTTGAGTCTTCCAGGAAAGCTGCAGCCTACCCCACTGTTGATGATGTTGGCCTCAGGCCTGGACCGGGGTTGTCTGTGTCAATGTTGGATAGAGGTGTTGGTTTTTCTAAGGCGGGTGTTGCTGCTCTAAAAACATTCTTGCCTGACTTGTGTGTGTGTGTGTGTGTGACTGTGTGCTGCTGGAGCAAAGAACATAGGACTTGCTCTAACTCTTTTAATTTGTACTTTTGGGGCCATTTTTATTCCTTTATTACAGAGTGGAGAGCAAAGAGATGAAAGGAAATGAAAGAGAAAGAGACGTGAAGGCGGACGGTCGGCAACCTGAGCTTGTTGGATTTTGAGTGAAACTTTTTATCACCTTTTTATTTTTAATTAGGGTCAGCTTATAAAAATGTAAATTTAAATTTTTGTGATAATAAGGTAAAATATGCAAACTCTAGTTCACCTCAAAACAATAACAATGTAGGAACAATGATTATAGTTTGAAGGTATCTGAAGTGGAGTCGTCTCATGAAAATTAAACAAACACCATTGTAGATGAAAATCTGTCTGACATGACTCAGACAGAAATCATGTTCACGATGAAGTAATTAATTAAGTTTTTTATGTTTACTCATCTTTACCAGCCTTCTTCCTCCACAAGCAAGGAAACACTGTTACCTTAAATAAATTGTGGATTTTTGAACATTGAATGAAACATTTGGGATGATGTAAGTGCACAACTTAACAAGATATATTATGTCTAGCCTTTTTAGACATTTTAATGCAGAAATGTCATATCCTTAAAGACATAATATGCAACATTATCATAAAAAAACAAAAGCAGTGTATTGACTCATAATAATAATAAAATCCCTCTAAATCATCACTTATGACCCACTAGAGGTGTGTGGTGGTGGATGTATCTACAAAGATCCTGCCCTCGGCCTGTTTTTTCTTATTTTCTCATATTTTGCTGTGCTTGGGACATTTCTGGGCTTCAGCCTGTTTATCTGAATACCCCGCCTGAAAACAAGTGCACAGGTTTTAAGGTCGGGACTCGACCTTATCTCTGTGAGAGCTGTAGAAAGAGTTTTACACTCACACACAGGCAGATCGTGTCCCCATTATTAAAACAAAATCGTGTGTGGATGTGTGGCTTGTTTATTTGTGCTTAACAATGTAACCACTGTAAAACGGACAATAATTTAATTTAAAATAATTGTTTTTCTTATTCATGGCTTTGTTGCTACTAGCGCTACCTCCTTCACTGAGCTGGGGAGGAGGGGCCAGCTTTGAATGGTGTGTTTATAAACAATGTTGCAAATTCTACCTTTAATAATCAACTCTTTTTTTCAAATGTAATTTGTCTAAAGTCATTTTAAAAAAGAAATCATAATCAATAAGAAATAGTGTAGTACAGTAGTGTTTGCTTTGTATTAGAGGTTAAATAACTCGGGGGTGGGGGGGTGTTGGGAATGCATTTGCTTTGAGGGGTGAAACAGTTTTCAATTAGTTTTAATAACATGCAGCCCTTAAAGTCATGTTGCTTAATTGATGGTGGGGATTAGTAAGTGGGTGGTTGAAATGTGTGGGGGGCTGTGCCCATTGATGGTAGAGGCAACACTGGATTAATTTAATCCAAAAATAGACCTCCAGAAGACAAAACAAGTATATTAAACTCACAATGCAACACCGCTCTGTGCTGTCAAGCTCTAATTATGAATATGTTAAAAGCTGTGAGCGCAGGCCCCAGCCGAGATGATCGATACATTTTCATTCTCTTAATAATGCAATGCTGAAGGGAAAAAAGGTCAAAACATATGAGAATAATGCAGCCTACATTCTGCATGTCATTCTGCCTTCATGGCCTGAAGCAAGCGCTATGGTGCAATCTCTGCAGAGCCAGCTCTGCTCTGCTTTGTGCCTTCAAGCTCACTGACAATATCTGCACAGCCTTCTGGCTGTTTGGAGGATGAAAACACACATCATCCAGGGATCCTGGCTGTTTGGTTGGCTTAGGTTACCAGGGAAGAGGGGAAAGAGAAGTTAAAGAAGCAGAGGAAGTCAGTCAAGCGAGCCACCAGTGAGGTCGGCCGGAGTCTGTGCAGAGCAGAGCGGTCTGCATGTACACGAAGCTACATGCAGACCTGTCAGGATGTACAGGAAGGTCATTAATCATAAACATTTCAAATGGTTGCAGGGGATCCAACCAGATGAAAGCAGACAGCCAATCCCTCTGCAGAACTGTGTCAGGGAGCAATTATTAGAGTGTAATCACACTGTTATCTTTTCTTTTTCCTCATGTCATCCATGAATTCAAATCACACTCTCAAGGCCCGGCTTTGGATTTACTGAGAATCTGTGTTTGACTTAAAATAAACAGAAGTTTGTTTTACCAATTTTTACCTGACTTTTAATGAGCGGGTGTGTGCGTGTGTTGTCATTCATTCACAACATCCCCTACACTAGATATTCCTAATGACTATGCATGCCGGTGCTGTCAACATGAGGCAACAGGCTGACAGGTAATGAAGAGCTAATGGATGGTTTCACCACTCCACCATGACAGCATAACCAAGAAGAGGGGGGTTGTGTAATTTATTTGTTGCCAAACTGCCTCCACAAAACACACGAAATGTGCCCCTGTCCACTTTTTTTTTTTTTTAACCCTTTCCCTCCTTTACCCGCTGGAGATATGTCTGTCCTGATTTTATGTCAAGTGAACATCTTGTACCGTAACTCCTGTGTGTACTTGGAAGGCAGGCAATCATACGAAGGTGACACGAGGGTAAACATGAATTTTAATGCATATTTGAATTGAAAAACACGTCTGTGTACAGAGTGTCTCACAGGCTGTCACATTATTTGATGTACTTTTTATTTGTGATGTGCTAACATGTCTGCAAATTCAAACTAAGCACTACGTAGATGATCGCTGTTCGTGATTTGCTCATGACAGCAAGATAAATAAATAAATACAGGCTTGGGGCGCTGAACACACAGTCTACATGTTGTGACTGCAAAAGGACACTGAATCAAGCAGGAGCAGTATTTGTATTAGGGCCCAGCTGATACTGGATTTATGGAGTAAAATAATTCTGACATCAATTTATGGGCTGATATTCTGTGTATAGAATATAATATCCAGAATGTAGAATATATACATAAACACACATTTTTTTTTGCAATGACTCCTCAAAAGTGGTTAACATTTCCAATGATTGCCCAAAATTATATCGGGGCACTGAAACAGTAAATCTACAGGTATTTTTTAAATTCTTTGTTGGGTTTTTACGCCTTTATTGATAGAAGATATGACAGCAAAGTGGGAGAGTGAAAAATTGTACTCTGTAGTAACTGTGTTACATTTTGGAATTAAAAAAAATAATAATATGCAAATGTGTATTAAAGAAATATCTGGTTCCACTGCATTATTTGTGCCTTCCCAAATAACAAATTTGGATTTGGGCGCCTATCTGTGTATTTTGGATATTTTATTAAAAAATCCTGCCTATTCTCAGCCTCTGCCATTATAAATTTCAGATAAAACAATAACAAAAAATGTGTCTGCAGCTCATTGTCCTTGAGGATATGTATGAATCAAACAGTCACGGTTTACTTTGTACATGTTTCTTTGATATGCTTATGAATGCTGATTTGTGTTATGAGAGCTGACTTCTTCATTTAGATGATGCACGCCTCTACAGGGAAAAAGTGAATATATTGTTTCCCATTGCAAAGCTGTACAATACAGCCAACGTTACCAGCCTGGGTCAATAAATAACTACAATCAAAATGTGTATGGTGTAAAAAGGACAGCTTTTGGATCTGAGCAATGCAGCTGCTCGCTTGAATGTATAAGAGAACACGCTACAAACACATTACAAATTAAAAGCCAGTGACCACAGTGAATCAAATTAAAACACCCACAGAAATTAATGTTGTCTTTTCATCCATTTTATAAAGAAAAAAAGCCAGTGGTTGTGATTACATAAATTAATAGCTTTACTGTGTGCAGCTACACAAAGGTGAAGTATAGAGAGAGATCTGGATGCAGAAAGAAACTACTTCACCACCAAAGGGAATTCAATTACTTGGCTGAATGCATAAGCAAAGTTAATGAGCAAATGCCATTAAAGATGCAATACAGCACAAAATTACATTTTCAGCACATTTCCAATGCTGATACATAGGTATACTGCCTCATAGGTATTCATGGGAAATCAGAAAAACTAGATATGATGTGACAGTGTCCTGTCCATGAGCAAACATGTCATTAGAAAAGCGAGCAGGCAGAAATCATTAGGATCTGTGCCCTCTTAATAGTTCCCTCTCATTTAATTATATTTCTCCAAATGACAGTGAATTCTCTTTGCATAAGAGTCATCTGCAGGTCATCTGGCCTCCCTGTCTTTTTGTGAAGCAGTTCAGCCGAGTCTACATTCAGTAGACCCAGATATTGGCCGTATTTCAGTTAAATGCCTTTAAAATACATATCAAATTACATTAAGTATTTTCAAATAACAAATTACTTATATTTCAATTAAATACATTTTTCCACATCAGAATTTTGTATTTTATTTACATGCTAAGCAACTTATACGACTGACTTGATGTATCTGTTTCAAGTTTCAAGTTTATTTAATTACTCTAGACCACACAACGTGGTATGCAGTACAAACATAAAATAAAGCAACAACACGGTAAACGACAAGAACAGATCAATATGACAATCTAGGTCATTTAAATAAAGGCAGGACATTGCTCAAAAAAAGCACCTAATTTCCCTACTACCCTAGGTTTATGTGTTCGCAGTAATAATATGAGTTTAAACATAGATGGATGATTAACAAAACATTTTGGCAAGTACCTCCTTCTATACTCAACAATGGTTGAATTTTTACATTCAAACAAAACATGATATTCATTAATTTGTGCCCATCTCTTAGTCACACCATCTGCATCAATACAGCAGGAACTCGATCTTTATCCATGCACCAGATGGTCATGTTAAGTTATTCCGGGGCAGGAGCCCCTCGCCCCAGATGTGACTAGGGTGTTGTCTTAAGGGTTTGTAATTCATCAGGCAGTGTGACACAGTGCTACCAAAGGGCTGGAAAAGAAATACAAGCTTTCCCGTGCAGTTAATAAAACTTGGTGACTTACAAAGTGCCTGAGGTGAGCAGCCCTGTGAGGTCCACCGCACTCAGGAAGCTCCGAGGGACACTCAGTCACAGAGTGTGTGATCACAATAAGAACCTCGTCATGATGCAGCCCTCTCAAACATGCAATACAGTCGTTGGGGGGATGTACTACCTGCCGGGAATTAATGAGCACAATACTATAGTTTTTTCTTTCCATTGCCCTAGTGGCCTCTTGTTGACAGGTGTGCAATTTAGGATGGTGTAATGAGGCTCCAGCACTACATATCACGCTTAGTATTCACATCATGCTCTGTAAACAGGCTGAAATGCACAAGCAGTACTGTGTTGTGCAGCAAAAATATCAATGATTAAATCAGACAAGAATAACAACATATTCTTGTCCTATAAAACCAGAATACAACCTACTGTATATATTTCATATAAATAGGAAAACAGGTGTCTGGGGGCCCTTGTGGCCTATAGGGCCTAACCAGTTAGAGTCTGGTCTGGGACTTTTCTACTTCCCACCTCTGTCTCCCCTCATTTTTCCTATTACATCTGTACTGTGTATCTTTTATCAAAGCAAAAAATGCCCCATTAAAAAAAATAAAATTGGTAAAGAAAAAACAACTTGATATGTTACTTCTGGATAAAAAATAAGGGTTAAACTCCAAGCTGTTTGCTGCAACCCATTCTCATCCCATCTCGCCAAATACCAACATCTTGTCACCGCCCCTCATTATCTCATACAGGTGCACAAGTTTAGGTCAGGTTGAGGGGTATCCGGTCGTCCATTCACTCAAATATTAATCCATTTATGGAGCTATAAGATGCTGTGACTATCCAACCCATTTTCATCTCTGTCTTTTTACCATGTGGTAAAAAACACTGTGAAACACTTGGGGCCAGATCTACTAAGATGCCAATTTGCATGTACTAATTTGCGTGTGCAATCTAGAATTTTGCGCGTGGGGCTGAACCACAGTTTGTGGGTGATTTACTAAGAGTGATTGCGTAAATGGCAACAGGTGCAAACGTGTTGGAGACACCCTATTTAAATGAGGGTTTTGCGTGTTTCATGGTTTGCAGCATGGTGAGTTTGGAGAGAAGAAAGTGCAAAGTGAAATTCGACCCTATGGAATTAGAGGTGTTGGTATTGATACCTTTGGCATCACAAATGCACTGCACATTCAATGAATGCGTGTGTTTGCGATTTCCGTACACATGCTGTGTCTGCGGGGGGCACAAGCTGCACATGGGTGCAGTCAATCGCTCCTATAACTCTGGGAAATCCAGCTACTGCAAAAAAGCCTTGTTTGGTCTCATTCAATGAGCGCTGAGTGCATGGGAACCTAATAAACTTGGCCATCTGGCGTGACATGGCATTTAGGACTTCAGACAGCACATCTGAAAAACGGGATTGGGAGATCCCAGCTGTAATAGCTACCGTACGCTGGAATGACCCAGATGCAGAAAAATGTAAACTTGCAAGGAGTTTTGTCATTGCAGGAATTGCATGACTCCTTCTCGTGGCTGGCTCCAAATCCACTCTGAGTTCCTCCAACAGCTCCAAAATGGATAGGCGATATGTTTCAATGATTGTTTTCTCGTTCATTCCAAAAAATGTTCACATGAGGGTGAAAAATGCATTCTCTGCATCTCCTTTCATCGTTTCGATGTCTCCTTCTTGCGAAAATAACCGCAGCCATGTGTGCGCAATCACGCTTACAAACCGTTTGCACCTCTCTTTGACACGTGTTAAATATAGACGCAGTTTCTATGAGCAAACTTGCTTTCAGGTTTGATAAATCACTTTCTAAATTAATATATTTACATTTTCTCCTCCCAACATATGCACAATTGCATGTACGCGCCCCATATTGCATATTCATTGCAGCAGACGTACTAACTGGATGCAGATGCGCTATTTTGCACCTTTGAAAGACGCAACCCTTAGTGCGCACTGTTAGTAAATCAGTTTGTACATTTTTTTGCATGTGCAATGAGTTTGCACACATTTTTATACACGCAAAACTTTAGTAGATCTGGCCCTTGGAGTTTGGGTAGGTTTAGGGAACAAAACCACTTGGCTAGGTTTAAGATAAGACTGTGTTTGGGGCCAAAATAACTATGTTATTTTACATATGTCACGTGACGTCACTTAAGTGACCATTAAGATGAAAGTCACATGATGCAAGTCACGTACAAATTTGAAATTGGACCACATAAAGCCGAGTGCTCCCCACAATGTTCCTAGTGTAAAGCTGGTTATGTGTAGGCATTTGCAAAAAACTAAAATGTATGAAACTCAAATCTTTCTTTCTTTTTTCCCCCAGAAACTCTCTGCTTTGGTATTCAAAATCCTCTATTTTTGAGGTCTCAAGGTTGGCAAATATAATGATACCGTGCATGTCTGTGTGAGTTGCCGAAGGGGGTGATAAAACATTGGTATTTGACAAGTTGGGAATAAGAAGGGCCTGATACCGATTGCACCAAGCAAATACATTTAAATATATATACACAGCAGCACTGTCTCAACAAGGAGGAAACAATATGTGCCTGCATTAAAAAAATGAAAGAAACTCACCCTAACACTTGACCCAAAAGCTGCAAATGGGACTGGATCTAAACAATCTAAATATTTGCTTTAGGACTGTATGCACCTGCTCATTTAATCCTTCCACACAGCAAAAAACACATCCAAAGATCCAAACTCCAAAGATTTCAGCAGCAGTATAACCAAAACCAACACCTTCCTACACGTTGAGATAAGTGCCTCTGACTGAGATGGCAGCTGCATTGGAGAGAAGCATCTATAATTTAGCGGGTAATCGATTAGCCTTTGCCTATAGCCGTTTAATATGGGATATGACAAGGCTGTATTACATATTCACACCCACTGAGAAGGTGACCTGCCAGATAAATGGAGAGCGACAGAGTGGATATAAGGCTGACAAGCCCCAAGCTAACTGCCCGCCGATTATACATACATAGCAAAAAGAGCCTTATCTCCCTTTAGTCTGTCTTTGAATAAGAAAATCTAAATCTATCTAAATCCAACAGACTGCTGGACAATCATTACACATCTGTCCCCCAAAAAACTGCTCAGATTTGTAGCATGTAATCATCCCCGAGGGGCTGATATTACTCAAAACTCATTGCATTACAGAAGCATCTTTCTCATTATTCACTTTTTAATACTCCAAGCTGCCATTCAGGCGAGGATTAAGGAAGCTCCAGTGAAGTTTGGCACAGAGACAATAGTGTGCTACTTTATTTCTTTTTCAGGAACTTTATCCAAAACCAAGAATTAGGAGAGTCTTTTATTTCTTATTTTCTAATTGACTGATAGAAACACGTCTGACAAACCATTTTCTGTTATCATTAACTGTTAGACCAGTTATTCAGACATTTTGGCATTCAATTTTACATTTCAAATTTAAAGCGTTAAAATGCTCACATACTGATAAACTGATAAAATATAAAATATTTAAATGTAAAGCATTTTTAACTCCCTTGTGTGTTGCTGTTGCTTTTCTGACTTCTCTAAAGCTTTTTAGAGCAGAACAAAGAGCTTATTATTGATTTTAGAAAGAAAAAGACCTGGTTACAAGTAAATTGTGTAGAGTTTAATGGGTTTTATGATACTCTATTATGACTGCTGGTTACTGTAGTCACCAGGGGTGGAAGTACTTGTACTTTTAAGTTTTAAAATTATAATACAATTTGAATTAATATCTAAACCTTAAATCTGCATTTTTGTACCAGAAAGCCTTTTTAACATGTGATTAATGCTGTGAGACTGTCACAGTTTGGTTAGGCTTAGGCACAAAAAAAACTACTTGGTGCAGGGTACCGTCCACGTCTGTGTGAATCGCCAAGGGGCAGTGACGGATCGTCAGTATGTGACGAGTTGGGAATGAGACCAGGCTGGGTTTGTAGAGGTGAGCAGAGCAGAACAGAGCAGGTGTTCGGAGTAATTGAGACTGAAGATTTGGAGAAACGGTAACCCCACTGATTTAATGCTGCTATTGATGATGCATTGAACACCAAGGGTTAAAAAGCAACTAATACTCTGAAGAGTTTTTCAGAAGAATTGTAATTGCAATTGTAGTTGAGAAATATTTTAGTAATGTAACAGTACTTTTATTTGAGTACAGAGTTTTAGAACTCTTTCCACCACTGATAGTCACGTCCCATTCCAGCCCTGTCCTATTCCAGAATTCCACTGAATACAAAGTGTGAAGTATTGAATGTGGGGCAGCATTTCTTCATGTACCGCAACATACTGTATAAGCTGTGTCCCAATTCAGGGGCTTGTATCTGTCAAAGTGTGACCAGTGAGAAACTGAGATGCCATGCTTGCTTGTACAGAAAAGAACTGTACATCCTGGATCACAAAAGTTTGTTATAGGACAATACAGTGCAACCATATGTACTGTATTTAAAACTACAATGTAGCCCTGATCAGTTTTACTAATGTGCTCACAAACACTCTTGAAACTTAAGCAGCATAAGAACAGTTTGATAACTTAGAATCATTATTGAAGATTACTCCCTGTATTAAAACCAGCCAATCACAGTGAGAGTGATACCAGGTTCCAGTCCTGTATCTTCAGTTTTAAATCTGAATCTCATATTGTATATCTTTTTTTGTGTTTACATGTGCACCACTATATAGTTATACAATGCTGCATTTCCCCACCTCTCAATAACAACTGGCTTTTCATTCTGTCTTTATTTGGCTGTTTGGAATAATTATGCACACAATTGATTTGTAATGAGGTTGGACAACACGTCATATGACCTAGTTCTAAAGGAGGATACCTGGCCCTTATATGGGTATGATTTGTATTATGTAATACAGTAATTCATTCACAGTGTAAGGGCCAGTGTAAGAAGGCTTTCCATCTTTGTCTTCCATTCAGGGTATAATGAAAATCTAGACTCCATGACAAAAATAATGTTCTACCATGTTTCAAAACACCAAAGTTAAAGCTTTGGAGGCTAAAGAGCAGTGAGATATGCTAAGATTTTAGACTGTACAGAGTGTTTTCAACACTTCATTACTGTATACTGTAATAAGTGCTACAGACACATGTTGTTACTTGTTCATTAAGTTATGTGACAGAGATGTTCTGATACCATTTTGAAAGACAACTCAACATGTCCACTCCAGGTTTCACAGTGGATCCCCGCAAAAACAAACCAAATCAGGAAATAAAGACTGAAATAACAGTCTTTTGCAGTTCAATAAGAATGATCAGGAAATACACATTCAACCGGATTAATCCTCCTCCTACTCCAGAGATGCTCTGCTTACCATGAACTGGTGACAAAAATGCAGACTTTGCAACGTGATCTGATGCCGAGGTAAAGCTGGCTTTTCCCTTCTCCACTGACCATAAAAAAATTTTGTTCCCAGTTACTTCCCTGGTGCAGTTTTGGAGTTAATACATTTGTACTACATTTTTGCACTATGCCACTGTTGCGAACCCCCACTCTCTCTGGGAAGGGATAGTTCAGATAGAATGAGAGAACAACCAAACAACCTGTAAAAGTCACCATCAATTGTGACACAAATCCTTTACTAGGTTCCCACTGGGTAACACTGCCAACTGTGGTCAGCGGTTAAAGAACTGCTACCAAGGTCTATGCAGTGTTGGGTAGAAATTCCAATTTAGACAAAAATATGTTCAGTTTATCAACTCAAAGACTGCTTGTGTAAAATCCTTGACATTTCTAATATGAGTGAACATCTAAGTGTTGCTGAGAGTTACACCCCAAAGCTATGGAACACACAAACTATAGATATAAGAGAAGCCAGCTTGCTAAATACATTTAAAAGAGAACTAAAAATGTATCTATTCACTTCAGCTTTTAGCTAGCTATGATTGTGCTTATAGAGGCCAGACTGCTTTGCATTTTGCTTTGCATATACGCACTGCTGCACTTGTTTTAAAATGTTGTATATTATTTGATTTGATGCATTCTACATACTCTATTTTTAGCTTCAATTTTATTATTATATCAATGGGTTTTATTTCCTGTCGTATGTCATCCATTCATATTTTTAGCCTTATTGTTATTTTACTTTTACTAGCACTATGAAGTGGGTTTTATCTATGTGAAGATGCATTCTATATATTCCATTCGCATCTCATTTTTACATGTGGATTTTATTTTTCATCTTATTTTGCATTAATTATGGCATTATATTCCTCTTTTTATGTCCATTCTGTGTCTTTTGTTGATGTATTTTCTTTGTTGTAAAGCCCTTTTGGTCTGCATTTCTTCTACGAAAGGTGCTATACAAATGTAATTCTATCATTTTATTTTTATATGTTTATTTTTAATATGATTTGTTTAATTTAAATCACCTCATTTGCAACCTGTGATTTATGAGATCTGGAAATGATCTGGTACATTCACATAAGTCATCCAGGAATTAAGTTATTCTTTGACATCACAATTTCCATTATGTTTCTGAGTACGAAAAGTGTGCAGCTTGCAAAAGTGCAGCTTGTCATTTCTATGGCTCAAAGAGGTGCACCAAACCATGGGATAAATATCCCCAGTTAACTGAGAGGCGCAAGCTTCAAAATCCATTGGACAGGCCCGCTTACTGCTGAATTGAAATGATCCAAGAGATCGGTTTGTCATTTACTGCTAAATGAGAAATGGGATATCACTGAAAGATTTCACTAGAATATATGACACCGGCTCATATTGGGTGCTGGACCCTTCAGGAAAGGAACAGTATGTGTGCACTGAACTGCAGCATGACTACATTTTAGATTTAATGAAGACATGAGTGCTCATGTCCCCTCAGATTTAGTGAGAATAGATAACCCCTCCGATCAAACCTGTTCTGGTCTAAAATGTTGGAGAGGGCAGTTATAAATATCTTATTTTAAAACTGATCTCTATTGATTTCACACCCACAGCCATAGTCTTAGCACTGCAATTCCTGTGATGAAAGAAAGGGTTCAATCAGAAAAGCTGAGAAGAGGACTTTTTTTTTATTGAAATGCTACACAGGGGCAGGACTACCACATGGTCAAATTATTATGTGAATATGAAATGCACTGATAAATGCAAATTTCATGCACTGGAGATGGCGTAACAGATGGCAGACAAATAGAAATGGTGGGTCTTATCTCTAGTTCAAGTGCTATTTTTTATGCAGGTGAAAATACATGTAAATTTTAATGAAGGCAAGATCAAAGATATCTAGGGTCATGTCAGCTAAGGAGCAAGCATCAGCTGAGGTTTCCCATCGGAAAGGGCTGCCTGACCTGGTAAAGATGTAAAAATATTCTAAATATAGTGCAGGTGGCTGAAAGACATTTTGCTGCTGGTCCTGTCCACAACAATACATTGTTTTGCCTCATTCACCAGTACTCCTGCTACTGATTCTCCAAACTGAGGCGTGCTGAATGCCTTCTACTGTAGGTTTTACACTGACTATGGTGGTAAGTAACTCATTCAAACCTATTTCAAAATATCCAAACTATCCATACAATCCTTACAATTTTAATTACATCAGAGCCATTTTTGTTACTATTTTATTTACTGGTATTTATTCAGCTGTAGGCATTAAATGTATGTCATTGTCTGTGACAGAATCTGCCATCCCAGTAATCCAGAGATGTAGAACATTTGATCATTTTGAAAACAAGATAGATACTCGAGAGACTTTAGGGGGAGATCCAGCTAATCTTGTGGGTAAACCTACATGGAGAGCCAGCATTCTTTATCATCTGGAATCTTCTCATATATAGATTCTAAAAAAACAGATGTATTCACTTGGGGTGTTGCTGCTGATCGCAAAAAAATGATTGATGATTGTGTTATGGATAAATGTGAAAGGTTAGAGAAAGGTTAGAAAGTGTGTATTTGATTGAAAGCAAAACAGCCAAACTCCAACCAGGGACTGATATTTTCTGCATTAAATGGACAATGGTAATACTACAGCTACCAAGACCAATTAAGGACTCAAATCTCCATAATCTTAGTGCAGGGGAGGTGTTTGACTGGTGCAGTCTAAATCCAATGGGACTCATGTTTACAGATGTGGTTATTGTGTACATGTGCATATGTAGTTATGGTACAGCGATTAGCTACATGAGATTTATCTATTTTCTTTCATTTCTAGAGTTTCCTAATGGGCCTATTACTATATGATTGCATATTAATGTAAGGTGAAGTGCAAAAAAAGAAAGCATATACAAGTATAGCTACAGCAATTCCATTCATACATTTTCTGCTACTACTCTGGAACCAAGCTGCAATGGCAGCCAGCTAAGCAAGGTAGTCCAGATGCCCCAGTCCCCAGCAACATTTTCCAGCTTCCCCTGGGGGATCCCGAAGCATTCCCAAGACAGAAGAGATAAATTATCTTTTCAATGTATGAAGGTCTACACCAGGGTCCCCTGCCAAAACCACCTCCACTGGTTCCTTTCAATGCAAACAAGCAATGGCTCTACTCCAGGCTCACTCCTGATGTCTGAGTTACTTACCCTATCTCTAAGGCTGAGCCTAGCCACCCTATGGAGGAAACTCATTTCAAGTTTTATCTGCAAATCATTGTTTTGGTCACTACCCAAAACTTGTGGCCATAGGTAGGAGCTGGAAAGTAGATCAAATAAAAATCAAAAGCTTTGCCTTCTGGCTCGGCTCCCTCTTCACCACATCGGTCTGATACAATGTCATTTACTATGTCATTACTGCTGATGCTGCACCAACCCACCTGTCAAACTCAAGCTCCGTTTTTTCCATCACTTGTCAACCCCAAGATATTTGAATTCCTTCACATGGGGCAACAACTCAGTCCCAACCCACTGCTGTCTGGCAGGGAACCATGGCAAGTATAGATACAGTATAAACAAAGTTGCATGAGTTGTTCATCTTCCTCTGTTGAATTTCTGACTGAGTGGCAGCTCAAGGATCATTTCCTGCCCCCAGTGTTAGATTAATGTGTAATTTCAAGTGAAACTCTGGGACTGTTATTAAAATGTTCCTAGCATTCCCACCATTAATTGCAGATGTCTTTAAGGAGTGTTACCAGCAAAAATGTCTTGATATTGAAAAATCTGTGGTCTGCAAACCCAGACACTAGTGAGGTAGTGCAGTAATGGGATCTGGTTTAAATCAAGGTAAATCAATTCCTGCTGGTTCATTAACCCCATTTACCTCCTCAATGTGAGGATACTGCCACTATTCACAGGGATGAGTGATTTAAACTAATGCCTAGACCAGGACTATTCAACTTAAATAGCAATTGGGCCAAACAGAAAAAGCACTGGGAGTTTGTGGGCCACACAAAATACACAGTCAATTATATTATTGTATAATGTTAATAGATACAGTATAGTACTATATGGAATAAACTAGTCTTGGGCATCCTTTCTCTTTCACTTCAATGGGTTCATTAAACATTTCTTCCCTGTTCCTACAAGCCCTAAGGAAAACTGTCAGAAAACTAGCCATGATTGACTTGTAGTGCCTTTTCACATTGTATTCTTTATCACAGCAATGCATCTTTTACACAATGAACACACCATGTGGCAATTTTCAAAATAAACTTTATGTCTTTTTAGCTTTTAGAGAAAAAATTTGAAGCTTGTTCTTCTGTGACCTACCCGATAATAAAATGGTGTTGCTGCTGTTGATTGCACTACATCTCCACATTGTGTATATGAAATTCTTTTTAAACACATTTGAGTTATGGACATGTGGTGCAGAGACAAAACCCCTTTTAGACCCAACAACTATATCATCATCCACTGCAATGTTTCACTGGGGACATCATCACATGCTAATTTGTTTGACATCACTCAACCCTAACATGAGGCTTGACTGAGCAAATGGCAGGGGGTATAATTCTGGCCAATCACAGCACATAGGTGTTTTAAAGACATATCTGATCATATAGTCTATGGATTAGATGTCTCAAAGTAGTTCAGAGATATGAACCTTAGTATTATTTATCATAGACACACATGCCAACCTGATTTGCAGGTAGCCTTTTGCGAGTCATAGAAATAAAGGCTGTATCAGGCCTGCGGGCTGCTAGTTGAATAGACCTGGCCCAGACCTTGGCCTGTCTTGTTCAACTACTTTGAGAAGAGAACCAATTTTCTCCTGGAGCTATACTTGTTCTTGATGTACTAACTTTGCCAGGTGTGTCCACATATAGAACATAGAAGAACTACCTGACACAAGTCTGGACCCACAGGTCCGGTGTGAGCCTCCCAGCTTATTATGGTTTAACAAGGAGCAGCAGTGTGCTGTCTCAACTCAGCCAGATTGTGTCGCTGCATCTGTCCATCTAAGGCTGATAATAAAAAAAAAAAAACACTGCAACACCAGCATCTGTCAAAACAGAAAAATGTCTGAATTTATACTTCTTCCTTGTTTTGACAAAGAAAACCTCAGTGGTATCACCTCCTACTCTTCATGATTACTTTCATTGTAAAACAATGCACACAATTTAGTTGTTGTTTTTGACATTTTTCTGATTCTGTTGTCAGACAACTGAATGAGTAGAGAGTAAAACAGTCATTTGTCCATAGCTCTTAAATGCTACCTGTTAACCATCAGTAATTTGGGCACTGCAGCACTAACAACATCGATCACATCACTGTTTCATGCTTGAGAAAATCTCCAGACAGCATGAATATAAACACAGGTTTGCTTCTCTTGGGTGATTTGCTATATTGGAATTCACAATTAGTGTTCACAGCAGGGATGTGAGCATGTGAGCTTCCCCCTATAGGATTTAGGTTGTGGATAGAAATCCAAAGCAGAGAATCCTTTTCAAATGTAGTTTGCTAAGTGTGGACACGATCTCACCTGCCAGTGAGCAGTCAGACTAGCAGGGAGGCAGAGATAGAGGGGGGTCCACTTGGCAGACCTCCAGTTCTTACTGTACTCTTGTTAAGGCTGGAGCTGATAAGGGGAGACAGATGAGATTTTCTTGGTTGTCCAGCACAGAGACCTCTAACATTGAAAGACTTTAGCTCTGTGTCAGGCTTGTAGGACTCTGAAGGCAAAAACTCTCTTTGCTTTAATCTGCTACATGGAAGGCAGAGTGCACAGCTGCAGACTTTCAGCTGAGAGAGACTCACCCAGAGCTTACAGACTTTGCAACCTTATAAGTTTATTGCAAGCCACACTATGCAACATGGATCAAATAAACTTAGGCAAGACATCAAGTTTGATGTATGTAAATGACAAATACAGACACAGTCTACAGTCAAAAAAAGTCTGCAGTCTACTGACATGATCAGTCTTTGTCACTACATTTCTGTTGGTTGGTTAGTAAACGTAGGTCATAGCAGCAATCACACTGTTAGGTGGTTATCCTACATTTCTGACACTGTCTGAATTTTAACTCAGGTTAGTTTTGAGCCTTTCTCACACCACAATGTAGGACCACTGTTTTGGATCCAGGACAAACGATATCGCCACATTTCTTTCACGTTGATCATCTTTCATCTGGGACAGCTCAAAATTGCACAGTGTATACCCAGCTTTAGAGGCACTTCAGCAGGACTAGTGCTTATTATCATGGGCGCTCTGTTTATTAGAAGTTCTGCTTCCAAACTGCACTGTTGTTTTCCAATATTCTGCTCAAAAATAATACATAAAAGTTAATGAAAAGGGAGGAAGAGAAAGACTAAAAGTGGTGTTACTTGTTAGGATAGAAAAACAGACAAATCTCCTATGATTTAAAAGTAATACAGCAAAAAAGCTAATAAAAGGAATTGTATGTGGAGATGTAAGACATAAAAAGCCTCTTGACAAAGAGAGTACACTTTCAATGTTATCAAGAAATGATAATTGGATGCTTTTGATGCTTGAATAAAAGGTTTGTCATCTGCAGCCATTGCTGAACTCTAAAATGAATGAGAGGTTCAGATCACAAGAGGACTGTAAATTTTGTCAAGTAATACCATTAACAGGCAGGAGTTCCTTATAATGCATTTCATGTTTGACAGGTAAGGACATTTTAACAAAAAGAAATGTAATTAAAATCTCCTTGATAAAATGTCTCCTCCACTTTACTGATCCTCCCAGAGGCTATCTATAATGTATTTATGCTGTTTGACAGTTGGAGAATTAGTGCTGTATTTAGTAAATCCATTTAAAAATAAACCACAGAACTCTGCATTCCACTGCAGTAGTTTCTCTGTTTTAATTTTTTTGCAGTGAGTACTGAAAACACTAGGGTTTTAATATTTGCAAGTTACAGGGATAGCAAAACGAGCACATCTTGTACCGCCTGGAGTTAAAGACCTTTTATGAATTGGGGAGGATTTAAAGCTTATTATTTTATACTGTTTCCCGTATTGTATGCACCACCATGAGCAGTGGCTGTCTGCCATAACAGTCTGTACCTCTAAAAATCCTTCTGTCATTTCCTCCAGCCAAGTCTTAGTGAAGCTGACAATAATAACTTTGATCACCGTAATCATTCTAGTATAGCAGATTTCATATTGTACTGTGTATTAATATATTTGCTGCTGTATCAACTTGCAAGGGATGTGCTTTGTTTTCATTAAGAAGTTTGCTAAGCTCAAAGAAAGCTGCCATCGGCAATCATCTTTCTGGCATCGTCACTATTTTTGTCTCGTCTTGTTAAAAAATGCTGATGAAAACTTTGCAGATATATGCATTTGTAATGGCTGTATCATTCCACAAATCAGGATTACAATGATTATGGATTAGACATCAGTACAAGATTCAAGCATTATGATTGGTGAAAAACAAAATTTTTAGGGACACAAAGTCTTTTCTTGCTGAACACTTTTATATGCTGAATCAGACAAAAGCCACAACACCTTGCTGATTCCTTAATTAAATCAATACAGCTCAGCCGCATATAAAGAGAAGCAGACATGTTAGAGAGGGATTTAAAACATTTAAAGACATGGTTGAGTTGTTGAGTGTAAAAAAGGAGCAGCAGCTCAATCTCTGAAAGATGTCCCTATAGGCCTGATCACACAAAAAAAGTGCTATGGCTAACTGTCAGTTAGCAAGCAATTAGCTCAGTCACTCTTGGGACAATAAGTTCACAAAGTTTTTTCAAAAGGTTGTACATATTTATAAACTGTTACTGAAGAGTAGCTCAGCTAATAATCTACGTTATTGCCTAGGCTTGGCCAGTATTGAGGTGCTACTTATTCCAGGGTCTTAAGAAATCCTGACAGTATGATTTTCAGTACTGTCAAAAATAGACACTCCTCTTTCTATTAAACTGAGAAGGAGATACTGTATTTGGGTGATGTCTTGTCTTGTAGTGCACTGCACACACCACCAGAGGTCGTCTCTCTACTGGTGGACAAGAGAAAAGAAAAATGCCTCGGCTCTTGTTTGGGACCATTGTAGGTTTAGTCCTGATGATAAAGGAGAGCCATCAAACACTGCGGACCACAGATTGGTCAGAGTAGCATAGCATAGTCAAAGTGTAACTTAAGTTGAGTGAGTGCGAGACAGTGAGTGGCAAAGAATGATGGTGAATGTGTGCTGAGCAGAAGAACAGGTGAACAGTAAGGCTGTTGGTGTGGCAGTAAATATACAGTGTAAATTTGAGTTTGTCAGTGAATAAAGGGTGCAGCTTCTTGAGACCACAGCAAAGTTCCTGTGTGTGTGTTGTTTCCAAACTGTGGGAACAGCATTGCTATGATGACCAGCTCCAGGAAGGGAGTACAATCTGCAGTGGAAAACAAAGTAGAGGTAGCCTACCAAAAGCGAGCACAGTCATGAGTGAGCCATTTTATACAAATACTGTCATACACCATAAACTCCAGTCTGGAAGATATGAAAGCATGAAAAAATACACAACACCAAGCCTGCTGTCTTCCACCATTTACTGCTAAAATATGGAGCTCCACAGGGTTCAGTTCTTGGCCCTTACTATTTTCCATTTCCCATTTTGGACCCCTCTCACCACACATTACTCCTGCAGAAATCTCTTTATTATCCTTATAATCACCCCAATATTGCAAGCGTATCAAGTCTGTCCTTCAATCATGGATCTTCCAGCTCAGAAAAATTTCAAAAATTTGGTAATTATTATCTACTAAAAACTGATTCATGTATTCATGTCATTGCAGTTAGATTACTACAATGCACTCTTTTCTTCCCTCACAAAACAAAATCTCAATATTCCATAGCCTTCAAATAAGCACTATACTATTATTATTGTTGTTGCTACTGTTGTTTTGGACCCTCTAGCAAAAAATGGATGCAGATGTACATCACCCACATAAGCAAATCTACTAACCACTGGAATCCCATGAATTGGTTTTGTTTTTTTTAAATGCTGCTGTATATGTAGTGTCCCTTTGAGGAAATATTTCAGCTGTGCACATGCCAAGCTTAAAGGGGCAGCTGTGGCTCAGGAGGTGAACTGGTTGTTAACTGAATTGCCTAATTCCTAATTGCCCATCCCATTTTCTGATACATCATACCAATAATAGTAGCAAATGTTGCCCTCTCATGTATCATTGCTCTCGAGCTGAAAGTGCCATAATGTGACACCAAGCCACACCACTGTCATTTGGTAGCCATAATCAAAATAAAAACATGAGAAGTCATTTTCTTCAAAGAGAGAGCTTCCTAAAATTCCTCCATCCACCTATACAGACACACACAACTGCCGTGTTACTGTGAAGAACTGAACAGTTTAAATTGCGGCAGAAAATTGCCTGGATATAAAGCTATCATGTCCCATCCTTTTGTCGCACCCCCAATCCCAGTCTGTTCAGAGGAAGCCACCACTACCTTTCTTCTTCTTTGTACTTCCCTCATAAAAAGAAAAAAAGATTTGAAGTATAACTGAACTGAAATAGAATCCAGAGTTTTCAAGTGCAGGTATTTTGGAGATAAATGCAATATTCTGCCCTCATTTATCTAAAACATCACCCGTGAGATAACATAGCGACTGTATGGTTCATGTGTGAACAGTTGGAAAAACACAAAGGTAATGAAACACAAACACATAAATACACACTCATACTGATGAATTCCCACTTTACACTTGGCATTTACATGAATTAACTGATTAAATTAATTAGATTAGGTTATATTAAATTAAATTAAATCAATTTAAACTTAAAAACAAAACTTGAACAGCCATAATTATGTCTATGTCTTTAACATAGACACAATTAAAGTTTTAACTGTCATGTATCATTTTATGCAGCTATTACACCTCTTCATTTAATTCAGACAAATAGAGTTATGAAGTTTTTAAAAAAAATCTAACATAGAAACATAAGACTCTTCTGGATAATGTAACAATCCTATAGGTTTTTTATGATCATCAGTTTAGATTATTTGTTTCTAGGAAATTGTGTTTTGTCATTTTGGTCATGGCTCACAGCTCTAAATACTACAATACCCATGACCACTATGTACAAAGGCTTGTGCCTTCTACGTTTTATCGAAGAGTATGATATTTTATAACAGTTTTTAAACTTCTGTACTGATGTTTTAAATATATGAGCTGTAGAGGTGCTTTAACTAAGAGTCACTGCCAATGAAAAAAATTAATGTGACTTTTACTTGCCAATCCAGACGTTTCCTAAAATAGTTCCTCCCACTTCACAACTCTATTATAACTGAAGTTATAGTCCTCTTTAATTTAAGCGGCTGGGCCATTATCAACTAAAAACCTGTGTCAAAATGAATGTAAATCTCACATTTAGCTGTCACCTAATGTCCAAATATAAAAAGCTCAGAGAAAAATTCAGAATGAAGCAAAGAAATGTATCACAGGAGTGACTCTTTTTTTCAATAGCTGTTGTCAAATTGTTCTTTAAGACTTTGTGCATTTGAAGGTACCCTGTGGAGTTTTTGACAACTAGCAGGAATATAAAGCAATGTTTCTTCAAATGTGTCCCTGTTTTTCTGTATCATTCACTAGCGGTGGGCAGATCAATCCCCAAACTGTCAAGGATTTGAGGATCGTTACTAGCGTCAATAGAAGTGATACCAAAAAATGGATCCATCACATTAAATGATGTTGTGGGCACGTCTTCCTTAGTGCTGCAATATTTGCTATGTTTTTCTGAGTCTGTATACTGCATTTAGGAAGATGCTGCATACCTTTAAGTAATTGACTGAGACTATTAATAAGAAAAGCCTCATGTTTGGTAAATTATTTGGTGGTAATATGTATGGTAATATGATCCTTGACCTGGTAATACTTGGTATTAGATCAAAACCAAATTTTGTGATATTGCGCACTCCTATCAACATCAACACAATACATTCCTGCCGTGACTATTCTGCTAATAAACCGTTGGTGACAATAGTGTGCAAAGAAATGCAGTGATGCCCCCACATAGACAGTGAAGGACAAGACTGCAAGCTAACAAACATACATCTAGTAATTACACACATTAAAATGTTCAGAAAATAAGCATTTTAATTGTTTAATAAGGAAGGAAATGCATCCAATAGGATTGTTAGAACTCAAGGATACACGCAATCCGTTTGTTTACAGAAAACTCCACAGGGCACCTTTAAGCTAATTTACATTATTTCCAGACAAACCCACAAAAGTACATTTTGCCCTCAACTTGTACAACCCTTTAGGAGAGAAACAAGAGTAAATAAATAATGACTAATAAAAATGGGTGGGAGATTAACTGTTCTGTGTTAGCTAACATGCTCAGGTTACATAATAAACACATCTCATCCTGCGGTGCCTTGTTAAGTGATGAACAGTTGGAATGCCAACTAGTCTAGTGCACGTCAGGGGAAAGGCTTTCTTGTGTGAAGTCTTTACATTGTGTCAGAGTGTGGACAGGGCGATGAAGATACCCCGCACTTTGTGGTGGTGCTGGTGATGGTCGACTGCTGGGAGGCTACATAATAAGTCCCACTGTGTATTCTCCGCTTTATCTCTCGATACTGGCTGTGGGGCCTGATGATGCTTTTTTTATGTGCTTGTTCATTTGCGAACAGGAAACATGTGGAAAAATATGAACAATATGGTAATGTGTTCATTTAACCTTTGAACAACTGAGAGAAGTCTCCAGTTGGTGCATAACATTGTGTCTAAATCATCTGTTCTCTTTTTGTGAGCATCCACCCAACTTTACACAGAAAGAAGCACAATGGAAATAAAGAAGATTTGCAGATTATTCGCTCTTTGGCATCTGCACATCAATTTTTTTCTTATCTCTTTCTCTGATTGAAGTTAGTGAAGAACCATGTTCTCTTGCCTGTTTCTTTATTCATAATGTGAAATGCACTGTCTCTCTGCAGAGTGAGCCCCCAAGCTATATGTACCCATGTCACGTTGCATTTCAGCAGCTACATGTTTATCACAGCAATCCAGGTTAATTCTAGTGGACTCAGGGGCGTGTGGCAGTCAGTCCATTAGGTCTTGCAGGACACTGGTCGAACTCAACACCCTATTCCACCCGTCCAATCCCCTAAATCCTTTGGAGTGCTTTGTGCTATTGGCCGTGCCAGTGGAGAGTGAAAATACTGTGGCTAATGCTGTAGTACTGTAGCACCTAATATCCCAGGGTGAGGGAGGCATGGGTGATTTATTATTATCTAACGATGAATTTTAGAGTTGGGAATTGAGGCCAAGGTCAGTGGATCAAATGGGATTTGTGGTTAGTAAAATGTCAGTCTGATCCAGGCGTCGAGCCCAGCATGTGATGATACAAGTGTACAAACACCACAGGGGTACAAGCATGCTCGCGCTTTCTCTCATTCCGCACAAACACACCACAGGTAGGCAAGAATGATACGAGCCTTTCACTGACAACACTGAGACCGCACAAGTCTCTCCCTGACCCCCAAAGAAATATGCTTCACCAGCCTTAAAATTTCTCACTAAACTAAAAGATATTTATCTGTATCTGTGTCTTTGGAGAGTTTTAGCATCCTTCATGGTCTTGACACTCCTTTGGATGATGGTGCAATCGAAACCCTCTGTATTATTAACCCCCCAAAAATCTAGGGATGTTAACAGATAGTAGAATAAGTGGACAGACCCACCATGACATCCATTTGTTGTGAATTACTGTTTTGAAGCCTTGAGTTTGGCACTATGGGAGATGCCATCTTGTTTTTTTGCAACCAGGGCTACCTATGAGAGTGTGGAGCTGGTGAGGTGGGGTGGGGCAGAGCTTGGTTTTTGGCTTGTTGAGCTCACCTGATCAGAATCTTTGTTTTAGTACAACTAAAAAGTACACTAAAGTATGTTTCCGAAAACATTTTAAGTGAGAATTAGACAATGTAGTAACAGAATCTTGAACCACATTTGATAGCTTAATTTTTTAGACCTAAAAGCTCCAGTATTCTACAGTCTATGGGTTTAAATCTTAACTCTCTGATTTGATTGCTCATTTAACAATTCAAATGCATCTCGATATATCAATGTCTCTCATCCTCAATTTTCTATATTACTGCATGTGGATACTTTTTCATCAACAAGCAGTCAGATAAATCTGATCTCCCTTTTTAATTAGAAAGTGCTTTCAAAAAATCAGACTACAACGATCTGTAATATAAAAAGCTGTACCAGTATCTGTGTGATTCGCCTCAACTCCTTAGCTATGAAAGCTGCCACAGACTCTCGTCCTTCTCTCAGAGTTGGATAGCAACTCATTTCTTGGCTGATTAGCTGGGCTCAATGAATTCTTTATGGTTGCAGACGTTAGCTCAAGGTGAAACCTGTTTCTTCAAATTCATTGTGTTAATTTGGGTTGCGCCGATGTCCATCACGATGGCCGACATGTCACTGTCTCTGTCCATTGAGCCCTCTACCATCATAACATTGTGATTCAAAAGCCTTCTGTATTTGAGGTACCGTGTCCCAGCAGAGATGCCACAGAGTTCTTGCCTAATTGCCTAAAAGAAGCTGTTGCTGCTGTTCATTGCATCAAATCTTCATGTTGTGTTTGTTGATTTCTTACTAAATACAACTAAGTTACAGACATGTGGTGCCAAGACGAAGGCCCTTTGAGACCCAGCAATATAATCATCGTCCATCGCGAAGTTTCACTGTGGATACCAATACCTCAGACATTGCCCAATGTTAATATTAACCCTCTATGGTACAGTGTTGCCTCTAGGTAACGTAACCATTTCTGGCCCTTTACACTCACACAGCACAGCCTCCATTATGGTACAACATTTTAAAAGAAAGTGTTTTAATTTGTCAAAATACAAATAATTGTTTAATGTACTGAACTCATATGCAGCAAGCAGCAACTGATTGTAACATACTGTGTGAAAAAACACACCAAAACTGAAAACAAACGTTTAAATGTAACACAAATGATCTAACACTGAAATGTGACTCACTGTCTTGTTTTGAAGAGGGTTATGAGTGTTTGGTTTCATAAATGGTTGATGTAAAGTTTGTTGAAATATGCCTCCACTCTTTGACACATTCATTCCTATCGGCTTTTCCACAATGGTAGAATGTGGCCTGTGGATAACATTTAGAAAAATGAATTTTTGATAAGAGTTCATTTTTAATCTTTTTCAATTTCAAACAGCATAAATTTTAAACAGGGGTGGCAATCAAATATTTTCCATTACTATTATAATAAATTTTATTCACTCTTTCATTATTATGGTACGGTGTTGTTTTAAGGTAAAAGTGTACCCTAAAAAACAATTTTTTGAAAATGTATTAAATTTATTCAAATTATGTTAACTTGGTCAATTTTATGACAAAAAAGTATTGCAAGAATTTTTACCATCTGGCATCATAATTCATACCACAGGGGCCTAATGCTACCAAAGTATTTAATTTTTGTGAGGCAGATATTACACACAGCGGGGCGGCACTGTGTGGTTAGCACTGTCACCTCCCAGCGAGAAAGTTCTGAGTGCAAATTCCCCAGCCTGCTGTGGGGCTGGGGGGGGGTGTGGGGCCTTTCTGCTTGCATGTTCTCCTCGTGTCTGTGTGGGTTCTCTCTGGGTACTCTGGCTTGCTCCCATAGTCTAAAAACATGCAGGTTAATTGATGACTCTAAATTGCCTGTGTGTAGTGAATGGGAGCGTGAATGGTTGTTTGTCTCAATGTGTCAGCCCTGAAATGAACTGGAAACTTGTCCTGGTTGTACACCGCCTCTTGCTCATTGTCAGCTGCGTAGAATTAGCTCTAATGTTCGCTTACAATTCAATGCAACAGAGTGAAGTTGCAACATAACAGCATAGCTTTAAAACTTTATTGACCAGATGAGGCCGGAAAAATAACAATCAATGTTAGTAGGCTATAATTTAGTGTAGCCTTATGTCACCGTATTGATGCAGAATCTTCCATGTTTGCATCATGATGCATCTTACTGTAGAATCCAGAAATTTCCACACCTCTCAAAAACCCATTCTGATAAAACACAAGCTTTCTTGTTTCGTACTTTACTCTGCTCATCCATTTTCTCTCTTACCTCATACTCCACGTACTCCTCTTCCTCCACCTCGTAGGAAACGGTTTGGATCTTGATGTGTTCGCTGTCTTCCAGCAGCTTCGCCTGGGGATCCTCTGTGCCGGGTGTGTCCGCCCCTGCTGTGTTGGACGCCTCCTTGGCCTTCTTCTCCGTGAAAGTGGTCTCACAGCACTCGCTTTTGTATTCCTTAGCTTTGATGCTGCCGCTGTCCTCCTTGTACAGGATGAAGTTGGGCCTGTAGAACGCCTCCACCGCCAGATGCAGCGAGGTGGCGTCCAGGAGCTGCTGGGATTTCATCTTCCCGTTGGAATTGTAACTACCTCCGCTCACTACGGTGCCATTACTCACCTTTCCTCCGCCGCCCTCACCTCCACCTCCACCGCCTCCTCCAGCAAAGTAATTAATAATGTTTTCCTGGTACTGGTTATTAGGGAAGTCACCCCCGTAACCGTTGACCATGTGCTTACTGTTTTTGTCCAACAAAGGGTTTTGGAGCTCACTGAGATTCTCCATAGCAACAGGGGTCAAAAGGTGAGTGTGTGGAGCTTCTCAGCGGCGTTAGCTCTTGCAAGAAGATGGGAAAGTGACAATAAGACGGGATGTGCTCCTCAACGGCGTGCGTGGATGTCAGGAAAGGTGCTAATGGCATTCAGCATTCGGCACTCTGAGATCTAGAGAGGAAACAAACAGCGACAGAGAAAGGGAGAGTTTTTAGCATTTATATAGAATTTGAAAGGAAATTTTTACTGGACATCTACCAGCAGGTAAAAGTTTACTAAACACTTGCTCACATCAGATCAAAGTTTAGCTGTCGTTCCCTCAGCAGCAACAACTTTTACAGCATCCTGCTTGTCAAGAGCTTGCACCCTGCAGAGGATTCAATTAAGTTTCATTTGCTTCCTCACTCTTGACACATAAAGTAGCAGAGACACACACACGTACGCACACACACATTCACATTCACACACACACACACACACACACACACACACACACACCAGAGAAGTGACAGCAATACATCAAAGCATTGCCATCTACTATAATATAATTTCATTGTTATTGCTCCATTGTTGGGGTCTTATCAGGTGTCATCAAGGTGTCATCAGCCTCACTTCTTGATATGGATCAGTTGAGCTCTCGTACACCCATAAAGTTCAGACGGCTGTAATCTTCCACCTCTGTGCAAATTTATGGCTGACATTTAAGCTGAAATTAGTTTGACATTGGTTGCAAATTGTTTTTACTGTGTGAATATACGATAAAGGTTAAAAAACAGGTTGAAGATGAGCATCTAAAACACAGTTGGCAGAGCTTAAAGAATATTCTTTCATACTAACTTGTAAGTGCATTGTAATAATTGATGATGAAGAGTTATGTAAGATGGCCAAGTCTGCCACATTTCTATGACAGATTGGGATCTTTTAGCTGTGAAATTCAATCACTACTGCATCAATTCCATTCAGGCTGGATTTAGATTACATCTGAATTGAACTTAGTGAATTTGTGCAATTTGGATATAGTTTTTAATACTGGACATACATTTTATCTTAATTTGTGAACCCTAAAAGCTTCTCATTTCTTTATATTTTTTAATCTGTTATTTTTCAGCTTTATTGCTGAAACATGTATCACCTATGACAGAAATACACGTGTAGGCAGCAGGAAAAGGAAGTGTGGGGTTTGGATTAAAAAGCAGCAGAATTTGGAACTGGAAACCAGAGACTGTTGTGGGCGGACCATGTTCCGAGTTGACAGGATGCAACGTGCAAGAGTCCGGCAGGAGCACAGGTGGCAGACTCAAACACAGTCAAAGTTGATGGACAGTGTTTCCCAGATGCCATATTATCATCATCATCTTATTGCTGCTATTTACATTCAACCTGATGCAAATTCCAACAAATCCACAACATAATGTATGTATTTTATCCTATTCTATTCTGATTTTATTCATCTATATATGTTATGTGAGTGTGGCATGATTAAAGCTAAAACTTTATCCTTACTGTACAACCCTGTGTTGTACAGGAATGATGATAAATTACCTTGATACATTAAAATATACTGTATATTGTAAATAAAGTTTTTGAAAATGCACCAAAAGGAAAATTCATAGCATAAGTTCATATGAATGGCTTGAAAAACTGAATATTGCAGTGCTATAGATTCAGTGGTATTTAAATTTGAACACTAAATATTCAATGTCCCACTTAGGTATCATGACACTCAAATGATTTCGATCTCTATGGCCAGTATTTGCTTGCATACATTTTCCTTTTCTAAAATCAAATTATCAAAAATTATTAGGTCTGCTTTCCAGAAGGCTGTAGAGCAAACATGTTCTAACATTTTACGGTAATATAAACCAGAAATGCACAACCATATGGTTACTGCCTTTAGAACTTGCAAGCCACCATTAATCAATTCTTATAATACTGACGCTAACCGTACAGTGGGACGCTAATATTTGCTCTGGGTGTTGCTCCCACAGAGAGCACCCTGTGGTGAGGCCTCCATTAGCTGTAAAATCTATTTTACATTTAACAAAAGTCTCAAAACTAAATTATAAACTTCTTTCCCTCCCAGCTATTTGCAAGCTGGAAAAAACAACCCTGAGTTCTCTGCTTCTCAGTTGTCACCCTTAACCTTTGTCTGATTAATCTGTGTTTAAAATAGAAAAGCCAAAAGCAGATTATTTCTTGGGGTCCTGACCCTAATCGTGTATGGCTGGCTTACTGCACTACTTCCGAATGCTTAAAGGTATTTCCAATTGAAGACAACAAGATTACATATAATACAAAATAGAATAATGGTGATGGGATAGGGATAACAGCTTGTTGGTGCGCAGGTTAATAACTGGTGCACTCAACATCTCATAGATGATTTATGTATTCTCTTGATCTTTTGGTTAATCATGGTCAGAAACCTCTGCTGATTCATATTCAGCAAATACAATATGGAACATTATTTTTTCTTAACCTTTACTTTCTGTGTCATACATTCATTTACAAAAAGATTCACGAGTAGGAATGAAAATATTAAAAACTCCTCCTCCTGATTTCTGACATTAAAACTTCTAGAGCTCCATACTATATGGAATAGTGTCCCGTCGGACAAGACAGAAGAGTGTAACTACATCAGTGTCCAGAGGAAGACGCTACATGCAAATGGAACTCCTGAACTTGTAATTACAACATGAGAGAGTGTGAACTCGGAGCTAACAGAAAACTTCCAGTTCACGATGTCGTAAATACAATATGAGGGGATTCACAGGGACTCATCCAGTAAACATGACCTCATTTGAACGAAGAAACTAGAAACCAAAGAAACTGACTGGCCAATTCTCTACTGGCACAATGTTGTGTCACTTTGGGCTATTTTAAGAGCTGCACATCAGTTTACTTCCTGACAACTCTACAGTAACTTTACCCTTACCTACAAACTTACTGATTTTACATCCTTCATTTAGATTTCTCCATTAGCTTGGTAAATATTGTTAATAGTATTTACTGTTTGTTTTGTATATAGGTGATTATCAAAATGCTGTAAAAAAAAACCCCACAGTGTTTTATAACCATTAGCAATGTTAGCTAGCTAGCTAGCTAGCATCATCATCGTCATTCAAATTCAACAGAAATGAAATAAAACTCATCAAACAGACAAGTCAACACGTTTTTGGTGGTTTCTGGTTTTATTTTGTTTCTGTCGAGTTTGAGTGAGGAAGAAAGTGCTAGCTAGTTAATGTTGCTAATGATTATTCCACAATATGTGGGACCAGTATAAATGAACAGCAAATACTACTAACAATGTGCACCAAGCTAACAAATGAAAAAAAAGGAATATGTCATACTACATTGTGCAAGTACAGAATCGGCCAATCAGCCTCTTCCTCAGAGATGAGCTAATGTGTTTTTGGTGAGTTTTATTTTGTTTCTGTCAAGTCTGAATGAGGATGACAATGCTAGCTAGCTAACGTTGCTAACTACTGTGCAACAAACTAACCTGCAGTGTTCTTCATCTTCTGTACTAACTGTCCTTCATTTACAATGTAGGCATCTCTTGTGTCTTACATTCTGTTACTCTTTTTATGCTGAAGCTCTTTCATTCTCTCTAAATTTCTCTTTCTTGTCCTTGGTTCCCCCAGCATAGGGTTTTTGTTTGCTATACTTTTCATGTTTTCTGCCACATGAATAAAATAGAAGCCCCATGCTCCCAGGCTTCCTGAAACTCAGTAAGCACCGGACAGCCGGCAAAGTTTTCTTGGTTCCTCCCTGTTGGACCTCCTGCTTCTGAATGTGCTGACATTGTTGTTCCACACCACTGTGCCCTTTGGTCCACGTATAGCTCCAGGGATCGCACACTCACGCAGTTCTTGAATCAGCTGACTGCAAGTGTGAGTACTTACAAATTCTCATGAAAAACTAAAGATGAGCAGGTGCTGAGGTTGCTGTCTACTTAGTACTTTCTGGGGCTGGGTGGTCTCTGGCATCTGACTTGCTAAAGTGTCCTTAAAGAGATGGTTTGGATTATTTAATGTGGGGTTGTATGAGGTACTCATTCATAGTCAGTGTATTACCTACAGTAGATGCTGGACAGCACGCCCCCTGTGTCGATCTGTTAATTTGTGTTATTATGTGACTTCTGTGCTTTAAAAGGATAGTTCAGATTCACCGAAGTCAAACAATAACAAAAACAAACCAACAGATTGAGGTAGCAGTAGACCAGTAACTCCTCCTTCTACAAGGTAAAAATCCTGT
The DNA here is from genome assembly GCA_027495735.1 of Lutjanus campechanus. Taxonomy (NCBI): domain Eukaryota; kingdom Metazoa; phylum Chordata; class Actinopteri; order Lutjaniformes; family Lutjanidae; genus Lutjanus; species Lutjanus campechanus. The sequence continues at coordinate 39,126 of JAJHUR010084432.1, forward strand.
TTTCACCCATGGAGTTTGGTTGGTTTGGTTTGATATTTGGCAAATATAACAGTGGTTTCCCATCAGAAAAGGCTGTATGAAGCCAAAGTAAATGGTGAAAATATTCAAAATATAGCATACACTTAAACTTATGTTGATTTTTTGGGGGTGGGCCTTTTTTAAGGACCTTTTGATTCTGACCCTGTCCACAGCAGTACATTGCTTAGCTTGCATGCTGGTCCCGCTTTCTGCTTCTCCAAATAGGGCACTTGCCAACTGGTATTTATTGTAGTTGACTATGGATAAATACCTCATACAACCCTACATTAAATAACCCGAACTATCCCTTTAAAACGCTGCATCCCTGCCAACTCCAGGGGTGATGATTTGTTGCTGAAAATTAGTTGCGACCTCCTGGGTGGAGCTGATGAATAATCAAAACTGATTTGGTGGACATGCATCTACATATTTATTGGCTCCAACTGCGTGTCAAAGACAACTTTTACATAACACACCCCCTTGTGTCCCCAAGTTTTTAAAATGTCAGAAAGCATTTTTTTCAAATCAAAGGATAGCCACTTAAGTTAAAGGGGCTCCAAATAGCATTTTATCATCAATAAATCACCACTGCATTAATACTGAAGTGCTGCTGTGATTAGCATAATCACGTGAGACAGTTGGCAAGAGGACAGGCTACTTCTGCTGGTTTCTGCACCACAGTTTTAGATTTGATGGTGGAGCTCAGAGAGATGTTGCCCCAACAACGCAAAACAGGATGTTGCTCTTCCAAAAAGTGTTTTTCACAGCAGATGGTGGCGTCTCAGACAGAAATGCCCATTTTTTATTTTTTCCTTAATATGGCTTTCCAAACAGACCAGTGCAAAAAGATCAGATCAATGAACTCACTCTGGCTGACATGATTTAAGAAAGCAGATACACTGGCTGTCATGCATTTAGCCATAATAAGTATTCTTCCAAGTACTTCCCTGTTTCTGCCAGTGTAACACTCTACTCTGCACAAATGCTACAAGCTGACAGCGGATTACTTTTCCTGTCATTACTTAGGGATGCTCTGAGAAATCTTTTTGGTGTTGTCATGCTTCCAAATATGCTGCTGATGTGTTGCTGGTGCATAGAGAGGACTTTTTTCTGTTAATGGGAATTTAAGTGTGAATAAGCCATTTCAGTGCAAGCTGAGCAATGTAGGACACCTCAGAATCAGTGGAGATGAATGTCATAGAAATAACCACAGTCCTGTGTGTGTTTGTGTTTGTGTGTGCGCGCATGTGGTAGTGGGTGTTTGTGTTCCGTGCATGTGCGGCTGTGAGTAAATATACGTGTGTGTGAGTGGGTGGATGTGTTTGAGAGAGAGCAACAAAGAGACACGGAGAAAGAAAGGCAGAGATCACACTTATATGCGATTCTCTGGTTGAGTGCATTTGAGCATGTTGGTAGACAGCGGCGGCTGGGAGGTATGAAGAGCTGGGAGGTGCAGCTGAAAGCGAATGAGGCAGAGCAAACGCTGCTGTGAGGAAAACAATTCAGCATGACAGGGATGGCACAAGCTCAGGCCCGCGTACTGCAGTGCTGCTGTGCAGGAGAACCCAGAGGTGTCTGACAAGGGGCTAATAGATTAGTGAACAACCTGTAAGCATCCAGGTGCACGGGGGTAAGAAGAGTGAGACCGTGGCATCGCTAACATGCCAGCCACGCTGATACGTCAGTGAGCCTCAACCCCATTAGACTCCAGTCAGCACACTCTATTTCCCTGTGTCAGCACGTTGCCAATCAACCCCAGACCTCTGACCCTGAAGCCGAGAGCCGGTATTATCAGCCAGGCCTGGAGGCCAGCGCGGCGAGATGCAGCAGAATACCAATGTGTCTTATCTGTCGGCCATGTTTATCCACCCATTTCATCCAGCCTGTGTCTCTCGCAGCCTTTCCTGATCTGCTCACAGCGCTCGACAACAACAACTTCATCTTTCTGTAATTTCATTTTGCAAGCAGAGGCTGGCGTATAATATGCATAATAAGGTAACGCCAGGTAGTTATTGATGATCGCAGGTCAGGATTAATGCATGAGAGCTCATTGCAGAGAATGCAAACTATAGAACCCAACTGATAAAATAAATCCAATATCAATATATCTGCCAACATACTTATTACTGAATAACATATATAGAATAAAGGATATGAACATACACATTTGCAATGATCCCTCTAATTTTGTTGTCAAACACTTGTGACAGAAATATGTAATGGAGGCAGGAGTTTTTACAGTTAAAAAATAAACTTTATTTACACATTGGCTATCCAACCCAGGTGTAAATAGTATGTGCCTTAACTTCTAAAATACTATATTAAACTCCATTTAAGAAAGAGAATCAAAATCATATTGGACAAAACATCTACCGATACAGACCAATGTAGCTGTCATAGGCCAATATCAGGCAGATAATATCAATTGTGTGATATACGGGTCAGGCTCTAGTAACCATACCACAGTTGTCAGTGAACCTTACCCTCTGGCCTCAGCACATGAAAGTCCACTGACAGATTAAGCAACAGAAAAGGATGAAGTGAGTAATGGGCTTAAAACCGTGTTGACTGATCCTTTTATGAACTATTATCATCAAAGGAGACTGTGTAGAATGTCATAATCCACTTGAAATTAATCTGAATCCTACTCCTGTGTCAGCAGCCACTGCTGATAGTCTGTCCCCTCCGTCTACATGTCTATCTGCGGAGCTGATAAAACATTAAACCCTCAGCAAGGAACCTTCCGCAGAGAACTCTGTCTCTCTCTCCTCTGGACCCTCATCTCCTCTCCTGTACAGCTACACTCTTATCACTCAGCTTAGTGTCTTCCACACCTTCGTCAGATGATTTAAAGTGTTCCTTGATTAAATCCTCCGTTAAAAATCTCAGACACATGTGTTTGAATAATTCAGTGGGTTGCTGCTGTCAATAGCAGCCATGAACACTGTTTCTACAGTGTGGCCAAGTCACTGCCTATTGATCATGGTCTCCAGTAGCCAATGAAAAGACAGCAGAATTAAGATGGATAGATAGACTCCCAGATGGACGCCTATGTGAGCTGCGGACACCACAGATGCAAAGTAGTGAGTGAGTCCATAGCAGCTGCTCAGAGCAAAAGAGGCCTTGTCTGGTCAGGCTCCAGATAACATTATCTTCTATCTTCTGTTTACAAGTGGTAAAAGTTACTGCTCATAGCAACTTAATACAACTGGCTTTTATTCATTGCACTTTTCTGATCCATTGTTAGCATAGTAAGCACTCATTAGCTTGGAATGAGTCCGTTTAGGAGTATAATGCAGGCTTTAACTTGGCTTGTTTACTACATTACATGAACACTGCTGTCACCCTGAGTGTCTCAACTCCATTCAAAAATCTGGCATGTCAACATTGCTTGGTTGTTTAGTCCAACCTTTTTTGCTTGGAGCCCCCCATCACTTGTATCTAAGGAAAGCAGAGCACCCCTCAAAGCCTGCGCATTTGTGCACATACACCAAAAGAATAAGTGATTAATTCCAAAGCTTTATCATCCAAAATAAACATCAACTATAATATTGTTTCCATTCTTACAATCTTTATCTTTGGTAATTGTATATGTTAAAAGCTTAACATATTTAACAACCCAACAAAGTAGGCTTTTACACACTCATCCTTACCAAAAGAATTATAATTATTAATATTCACAGAGCTTGAGAGGTCACAGAGTTGTGGCCGACTAAGTGGTACTACTAAGTGTTTTTAATTGAGGAGGGGCACAGACCCTGGGTCTAGTCTGTATGAAGAAAAAAAGAGTAATGAATAGACAGACAGACAGACAGACAGACAGACAGACAGACAGACAGATAGATAGATAGATAGATAGATAGATAGATAAATAGATAGATAGATAGATAGAGTTCCACAGTGACAAACAAAACACTTCAAATCAGACAACACTGCAGTGAAATAAAAGAGGAGTACGTCAGAAATAAACCCGAGAAACATCTGATTTTCCAAAAATACTGCTGAAGCTGTGAGCTGAAAACCAGCCACTTTCTAGGGAAGGTTTTTCAATCTATTAGGACTGCAGTTCAAGCAGCGCTCAGACCTGACATCACTTGTGTCGTCCCAATTGTTGCAGGCACTGGGGGTAGATCAGAGGGAGAAGGTGGGGAATGATAGCGCTCTCTCTCTCTCTCTCTCTCTCTCTCTCTCTCTCTCTCTCTCTCTGTCTCTCTCACTCCGTGTGTGTGTTCCTGGTGTTCATCACATTATGGGGACATCAATCTGTTTACACACTCATGTTGTGGGGATCTCTAACATTTTGGAGACTATGTTGGAGCCATTCTGAAGATGAAGCCAGTGCGGTTTTTAGCTTTGGCCCATAAGACATGTTTTTCTGCAAGTGTGTGTGTGTGTGAACAGGTATTACTTATGTTGTGGGGACATAAATCTGTTTACACAGTTGCTTATGGGGACTCGCCTTCCTTTTGGGGACCAAACGCAAGTATCCATAATGTACATAATAAATTTAAGGGTGAAGACTTGGTTTAAGGTTAGGGTAAAGTTATGTTAAGGTTAGGGTAAGGTTTAGGGTTAAAGTGGTGATGGACAGGGTCAAGGTAAGTATCCATAAAATTAATGTAAGTCAAAGTAATGTTCCCTGAAGTGATGGAAACACAACTGTGTGTGTGTGTGTGTGTGTGTGTGTGTGTGTGTGTGTGTGTGCGTGCGTGCGTGCGTGCGTGTGAGTGTGTATGAATGTGTGTGTGTGTGTGTTAAAGAGAGGGCATAAACTTCTTGCTGCATGTCTCCTTATTTTACCCAAGCCTTGGCTGAAGCAATCATCCCTGTTATCACCATAAACATTAAGATAATTATGATAAAATATCCTGAATGTAAACACTGAACCACTCCTTTCAATGCTTTTTCGCATCTTTTCTTGTCTTTCTTTGTTTACAGGAACAATAATGTTCTTGAATGCACTCTCTGGTCAAGTGTTCTGACCATTCTCCATACGATAAAAGGCACTACTACAGCCACGGATTCCACAGAGTGACTTGATGACTTCATGCCAAAAGCATATCTTAGTCACAACACACACAAAGACGGTAATTTATGCTCCAGCAGTCGCAGGTGGAAACTGTGTGCGGAGTTCTTTATCAACAACATCCTCCGTGACTACAGACACATTGCATTGCGACACTCCACCACTTATTTCTGTCCAAACAATGAGATATTGCTGTGCGTAAATGTACAATCACATTTTCATTTTTGCGTATAAGACATCTTTACCCAATGTTTTACAGTTTCAAAACAAAGCATAACGAGCGCTATTAAAAACAAACTGTGAACAAAACAAGAAAAAAGATGCAGTTTTAGATTTAATGGATGGATACTCCCTTACCTTTGAGTTCTTGACAATCCAAATATTGTTTGGAGGACGTAAACACTCGTTTGTCTCCGTCTGTACATTATGGCTGGGATGCTGAAGGTGTCGCCCGGGGAAAAAGACATTTCTTAGACTTTCTCATTTGAAGAAACAGCCAATCATTTCTGGCGAACAGGTCTCCGCTCGACAAAAAAAAAAACACCGCCGCTGTCACACTCTCGTAATCTCTCTCCTCTATAAAACACGAAGGTCTCCGCTCCCTTCCCAATAAGCCTTTTACCTTGAGAGTCGACTGAAATGTTGTCTCGCCTTCGGAAAGTTAAAACACCTTCAGTGAGAGTGTTAGAAAGAGAGAGATGGAGAGAGAGGGAGGCGCGGATGGAGAGGGAGAGGAGGAGGAGGAGGAGGAGGAGAGCAGTCCGATACGCTTCGCAATGCGCGCAGAGGGAGAATACAGCGTCCACCCTCCTTGAAAGCGTTTACTTTCACTGACTACTCCTGTGTGTAAACGAGGTTAATCTACTCTTGCAGTATTTTTTCTAGACAGGGGAGACTGGGGATCGTTGCAACAGTTTTTGCATTTATCTAATTTATTCATATACAACTTTATTTACCCCACAGTGACTTGTGTATGTCGAAAAAAAAACCAAAAACAGTTTGTATTTAGGGGAACAATCCCTTTACATACCCTACAATGACTTGTTTGAAACATACTGTTGTGTGGTCTGTAGGGATACAAATATAGGGCATTTTCCTTAACCAGTAGTTAAAAATGTTAACAATTAATTAATAGAGTAATCATTAATAATTTGTACGGTACAAAACAAAGTTTAAATTTAAGTTTCCTTATTCATTAAATGGCTTCACCGGACAAAACAATGTCAAATGAGGTGCAATTACTGCCATATTGATTAATTATTGATAATTTTTATTGATACATTTTTAATGGGTTAAGCTCTTAACAGCGATTAATGATTAATCATTAACATTCCCAGTCATCTGTTTTGATATGCTGCTTAATGCGTTGCAACTGTCCCCACTCTATCAGCCATGAGAGAACATCATGTGCTAGCTTGACACAATGACCTAGACACAACCAATCAACAAAAGATTCTAACTAAATAAGTTTTGATTAATTCATATCACAATGTCAGGACAGTTTGACAAAAATACAGATAAGACAAAATTACTTACATACTTCCAAAACAAGTTTTTTTTTTTTCATTAAACGCAGCAGCAGGTGTTGAATGTGTCTTCTGTCTTCCTGGTGGGGAGAGGGTCCACTGAGCATGTGCAGTATGAGTAACATCACCCCAGTATGTGTCTGAATGGAGGAATAAGCAACTGTTGCAACTGTCCCTTGTTGTAACTGTCCCCAGTCCACCCAGTAGACCAGTATCCCATGTTGGAGAACTTGGCAGAATAATGTCAGAGGCCTCCTTATTTAAATAAATTATTGAAACCTTACAGCGGAAGCCACATTTGGAAGCAGATGGTCGGTAAGCTATAAAACTGTTATACAAGTGGTTATACAAGTGATAGTAAAGTATAAACAAATACAAGCTATCAGAGTGTACAGGATTATGATGGGGGGGGGGGGGGGGGGGGACTGTCATCTCTCATCTTTCTTTTGGCTGCAGAGAGCAGCAACAAAAGTGTCTTTCTTAAACAGCCACTACAATTACTCTGAGTGGACCAGTGATGTCTGTTGTGAGGCAGCTGATTTGATTAGTTCAAGTGGACGACAATAATGTCAGAGGAAGCACTGGCTGACATTTTAGTGGCACTGAAATTAGTCACTTTAACTTTCCTCGGTTTTAAAGCAGACCCAGAGAGGCAAAACTAATGAATGGTTGGTTTTAAAGGCCCCTAAAGGCTATTTTCTCAACCAGCTTCTTAGTCTGAGCAATGGGGTCCTGCATGATCACAAAACATTCTGCCAAAGTTAGAACCTATCCGTTTATTTTACATGACAGATTCTGTATTTGTATTTTTTTTTGTCCTACCTGTTCTCGCTAGTTTGAAGGGGGCAGGGCTTTCTCTGATAAAGGTGATGTCACTGTGCACCCATCAGATTTGATCAACATTTTAATCAAAATGTGAAGGTCTTTGCTTATGTTACAAAGTGGACCAAACCACCAACAAAGTCCTGATGATGTAATTGAGTTTTGACCGTTAAATTCAGAATACACATTAATTAACAGTGTGAGTTAAATATCTGCTACCAATATCGATACTGACTGACACAACTCATCTCTCAACTGAATTTGGTAATCTACTGCCCAGCTTGAACGTGTCATTCAAAACAATACACTTTCAGCAGTTAGCTGATAACTTTTCCCTCTCTCCAAACCAATAATTCCACTGAATGCAAATATGTGAACATATTTAATCAAAACTATCATCACCTATGAAACTACCCATTGTCCCCCCTCTTGTAGTAACACTGTAAAAAGCTGATGAAAACATATACTGCACCATGCCATTTACCTGATAATGGAACTGATCCCTCGAATCACAATTCACAAATCAAATCAGTTCTATCCATCATTATTAAGTGGTCTCTTTGACCCTGCAATATTCGTTGTTGGGGACTTCAGTTAGATTAAAACTTCCAGACATGCTTTTAAACCAATTTTACCATCACTAACTATATTGAATAAATCATGTTACTTAACTGGAAATATGCACTAACAAAACCATATCTGTGTTGCCCTGGACAATATTTGATCATTTTCTATCAGGAAAATTTATGAATATTAATCAACACCACACAGCAAGCTTTCTGGAGACTTGGGAATCATTTATTGCATATTTTAACTTCCCTGCTAATGCTTTAGCCTGACATTGCAGTCCATTTCCAAGGGGTGTATCAATAGTTGAAGATCAAAATGCCTCTGGATGCAATTACAACCAAACAACCAATGAAACATGATGTAAATTAATTTTTTACCAAATCCTGTAGGAGGTATGACATCATTCTTATTAACAAAAGCTTTAAGTGCAGTTGTTTGTTCTTCTTTTAGAGGAAATATATTGTCCGAGGCTGCGTCTCCCAGTCTCGATGCACGTAATGTATAGCCTACAAATTATAAAACAGAGTATGAATCAAAACATATAAATCACAGTCAGAGAATTCTTGAAAGGCCAGGATGAATGATATAGCTAAATGGATGAATGATTTTGTTCTCATACAAACAAAAGGTCTAATACAAATTTGTTGTTGTCACACTATAGGCACTTGTAGCAGCATATCTATGTTTAATTGCAGTGTGTGTGTGTGTGTGTGCATGCGTGTGTGCTTGCATATGTGGTCTGTCAACACTGTGCTCCTCTGCTGGCAGTGTTCAGCACTCAGGGTCAGTTTGGGGTACAGAATCCACAATTTTTCACAAGTTGGATTGGTAGTATGGAGAAGTTCTATATCTTATGAGACTACCATCATGACAACACACACAAAAAGGCCTCAAGACCACTCCTTAGATAAAGATTGAGATCGGCCAACACAGGTTAGGTCGGCTGGAAATCTGCAAATAAAAATGAGCTTGCAGATTTTTCTGGTCCCCAGGCTACTGATGCCTGAATATTAACCATAAATCTCCTCTTGCCCCTTCTAACAGATATTAATAAGGTTGTTGCTGTAAATTTAATGCATACATGGGCTTGCACATCAGTATCTTATATATATGGCTAGTTGTCTTCTTGCCTTGAATGTCTTCTTGCTGTTGGTACAGTAAAATAAAAACTGAATGAATCTGGAAAACCATAGTGTACATCAAATGCAGACAAATACACACACACACACACACACACACCCCAAAGGAAGTGAATAAAAGAACCACTTATTCATCTGACAAATCCATGTTCTGTGTGCACATATTTAGCTTTTTTGTGCGCATAGGATGTTTTTTTTAACCAGGTTCAGGAGTTCAAGTAAAGTATTGCACAAGAGTACGATTGAAGAGAATAAAATTCCACAGATATCTCCAAAAGGATTTGGACTGATAGGGAATTCTATTAATGCTGTGTGTAAATGAAAACTGAAGAGTGCAGCAGTTTCCTACTGTTGTGTTGAGGGACTCTGCTCCATGAAGTAGTGTCATTATTACAGTGGTGCAATTTTACTGGTGTTTTTATGATTAGAATTGTGATGTGATTATAAAAAGCTGGGCCAGACATCACTGCAGTGTAGATGAAAACATATATCTTAATATTTGGTTGATGTTGAATGTTAATACATGTAGAAATGTAAATACACTCTGATTTATAGGCTATAACTGTTAAACAGGTGTGGTTTATGTCCCTACTGTTAAATGAAGCTCATTATTTAAAGTTCAAGACAGCCTCCACAGGGTTAATGCATAGTTCAAGTAGCTCATTTAAGTGAATGAACTTCAAAGGAAGCCAGGCACCAGGTCTGAAATCCCATATCATTATCTGGGATCTAAATCTTCTTTAGCAGCACGTAAGTGGAGTCCTGACCACAATCTTGTCAGTTTGATCTTTTGTGAAAAAGCTCCCATGTTCGTGGCGAGGGATCTGCAGTGTTGACACCTCCTTCCTTTCATGTACAATATATTGTGCATTGGCATTTGAACATGTGCACTACAGAGCAAGACTGGGGGAAAAAGGTCAGCAAATAGCCAGAAAGTGAGAGGATCAAAAATAGTCTTGTAGCTGCACTGATCATTGCTCAGGATGACCAGCGGAGGGACGATGGGGGAGAGAAAAGAGGACGAGTGCGAAGGGAGGTGTCTCTGACAGGCTGTGTAATAGCCTGAGTGTTCTGAAACACTGATCACACCTCCATTTCGACATTTTTCCCAAACCACCCTCTGTTCTTACCCTGCAGTCTTGCTTGTTATTTCTCTTTCTCGCTTTCTGTTTTTTTTTTCCATATTGTCATCTACTGTCTCCTAACTCAATATCGCTGCAATCGTATTTGACAAATAGATTCCGATCCACTGGCCAGCTGCACCCAGGAGCTCATCAGAAACCTATCAATCATAGATATCACACAGCTTTTCTTCCTGTCTCCGCTCCACTGGTAGACTCAGAGGGCCAGTGCCCTCCTAGTGCCCCCATGTTTGAAAAAAACACCCCAAAAGCGCCCTCTTGGACGCCCCTATGGTATATAACAATATGTCCGAAACAACTTGATAAAGTGCCCTCCAAAGGGTTCTTCCAGTGGACAAAAACATGATAAAGTGCCCACTAGGGTTCCTTTCCAGTGGACTAAACATGACAAAGCGCCCTCGAAAGTGCCCTTTTAGTGGACTGAACATGACAAAGTGCCCTCTAAAATGTCCTAATGTCCAAGACAAGAAGATATAGTGCCCTTCCAGGCCCTTTCACGAAACATGATCAAGTGTCCTGTAGCACCCTTCCAGCAGACAAAACATAAAAAAGTGCCCTTTAGAGTGACCCAATGTCCAAGACAACATGATTGTGTCACTTCAAAGATGCCCTTTCCAGTGAGAAAACCTCATAAAGGGCATCACAATTTTCGGTGTGCTGGTGCCCCATCGTATACAGCTTTCTTCCGCCCCGGCTCCTCAGACAGCCTAGGTCTGCTATTGCTTCGGTCCTTACATTTTGAGCCCAGCTTGACCACAAAACCGCTGTAATGCCTGAAAATTTCACCGCATCCTCTAACTCTTGTTGTAGGGGGTCATTCAGCTCACCGCCACCATACCTTGTGGGTATGCCTTGCATTACAGATGAGCTGCGAGATCCAATTTGTTTGTGTTGAGATGACTCCAATTCCTTTGCCACAGAACATTAGGGCTGCAAATTAATATCCCTGGGCTCAGCGGCTCACAGGTCTGTTTCGAGACAGGAGACAGGCACACTGGGATAATGGCAGATGCATGGAGAGAATTCTTTAAGACTTGAGGTACCTTGTCTTTATAAACCCTTGTTCTTCCCCTCCCACCCTTTTTTCTTGCTTTTCCCTCATGGTTTCATCTGTCACCTTTAGAGACCTTCTCCCAAATGAGTTTAGAAGGTAGAGGGCTCATCGACAGTGTCGTGCTCAGAGTTACAACATCTACAGTCACTCTTACCTCGCAGCAGACACTCAAAGGGAGGAACAGGAGGGAATACAAATGAGTGATAATGTGAAAATAAAGTTTTGAAAAGCTCTAACTTCTGAGCTGGATGATGGTGATGTTTATAGATGCTGAATCATCGGTGTACATTATCATTCATCATACAGTGTTTACATTGTATTTATTAAGTGTTTAACCTGTGTGCATGGTGAGTTGGTTTCATTTTTCTCATTTCTTCATCATGAAGCATACATTTGTGTTGACATTTACTACATAGAGGTTATTACTGTGAATCATAGATGTCATAATTCAGTTAATTTCCCCTGTTTGTGACAACAGGAGAAATGTGCTGCTGGCAATACTGATGAAGCCTGCCATCTGTTCTCAAACCTAAACAATGATTATGCTTTTTTAGCTTGTATTAGACTGTTATATGGCATATGGCTGTTTCCCTATACTGTAAATACACATGCATTAAACATTTAGTGCCGTCAGTTTCAATACATTTTAAGAAAAATTTGATATTTTGGGAAATGCAGCTTGATGCTTTCTTGATGAGAGTTAGATGAGAAGATCTCATTCTCACATCTGTATGGTAAATATAAAGCTGGAGCAAGCAGCTGATTAGCTTAGCTTAGCATAAATCCCGTGGTGCTTTCCCAATATCACTTTTGGCTGCTCCAACCCAACTCCAAGTGGGCTGCGGTAACATCTTGCCAACTGCAGCCAACCAGTGACGCACAGGATACTGGAAACAGAGGAAAACAGCTAGCCTAGCTGATTATTGCCTGAGCTGTGTTTGAAGCCATTTTTAAAATACTATAAATACACACGTGACTGAATTACATCAGCAAACTGCACCAAACAAATTGCTTCGAAATATCAGATTTTGTTGAGAATTGTGATTGACTGGGTGGGCTAAGTGTGAACGAGTGGTGTAAAGAGATGGAAAGGATAGAGGAGGAAGATAAATAAGAAAGAAAAGGAGGAGCAGATCATTAACGGAAGCAGACTTCCAGAAAATCAAGCACTCTCAGGCACTGAGTACAAATACACGTGAGGGTCTTGTCAACAAACTCTGTTTTGATGTGCAGCTGCATATGGGAAGCAGAGCTTAAGAGGACAACCACCAAGTGAAGCCTGAATAATTTATCATCTGCCCGGACAAGAAAGGTCATAAGTGCAAAATGCTGTCATTCAACAAATGCACAAAAAACTACAAAGATGCCGGTGAAATAAACAAAGACTGCCTATGGGGATTTCTGTTTGAGCAGACAGGGAACCTGTTGTGTCCTGATGATTCATTGGAAAAAGTACCTCTCGTTGCTGCCGCCCAATCCACCAGCTTTTTATCTCCATCCAAAGCTGGTGATTAAAAAGGGGTTACATCCAAATATTCTTTTTTGGGTGGCAGAAATCTGCACTTTACTGAATGTATTCTTCAAGTTATCACTAAATTATTGCAATTTTCTTGTTGTGGGTTTATTTTATGATACCTTGCCAGGTGTTTGGAGCAATCATTTTCTAAAAGTAATAAGCAGCGCGAAGTTGTGATTTACGGTGATTTTAGAACAGCTAAGAGGTGTTAGATACGACTCCAAGCCAAGTAAAACCCCCTTGTAGGTTATTCCTTTAATTTGCCAGTTTCAATGGGAGTACGTGCCAGACTTTTTCTTGGTCGCAAACTTCCTGTCTCCGCTGGCTGCCTGGCAATTTTTTCCAGCCAAGATATAGTCCAGCACATAAACCCCTATAAACCGTTTTAAGTACCATTTTAATAAAAGAGATATAATGTATTAATTAGCTTTAGAGGTATTAGTAGGAGGATTTTTCACCTTCAGGCTGGCTGTCTCCCTCATTGTCTCCAGTCTTCGTGCTAAGCTAAGATAACTGTTGCATGGCTGTACAGCTGGCTCCAACTACATATCTATCTTCAACTCTCAACAAGAAAGTGAATGATCGTATTCACCAAAATGTTTAACTTTCTCTGAAAAGGTAATAAAAAAGATATGTACTTCCCAGGACCCAATGGGATGAATACTGGATCACAACAACCTGGCAGAGTTGAAAAAGAGAGACCAGCACACCAAGAAGCTTCCATTTAAAGAACATTTATTTACTCCTGGGTGATGTTTCGAGCACAAGGATCTTCCTCAGACTGCTTGAGTAAACATCCTCTCTCTTTTAAACACAAAAAACAACAGTAATATCAACCAATATGTGGTAAGGAAAATAATAATCAATGGAAAAATAAATGAAAAAGAAAAACTATACTGAGTTTAGAATATATTCATAACCCTCAGGCTAAAGTGTTGTCTCATGGCAATAGCTGCAAGGTGGGTAGAGTCTAACCTTTGTTTCATGTGTTTAATGTGGCTATTGCAGAAGGGCTGAAGGTTTGTATGCAGCATACTAAACATAACCACCTCAAGGTAAACAAAAAATATGTTTTTGTGGGCTTCATATCCCTTTAATGCCACTCCTGAAGGTAAGATCAGGAAGTAGAAACATCAGTCACATACATTCAGCTATAGCATATGGAGCCTACTCACCAGTGCTGCAGCTTCAGAGGGAATTTCAGGCACTGAAGTGAGACAGAATTGGTGCCTGCATGCTATCGACACACCATTGTCATCCTTCTGAACTCAGCACACAAAGAAAACCAGTATTATTTTAATTGTTGTTTCATCTTTTGACTTTAAGTCTGCTTAAATGCGGGACTGTTGCGTCAGTGGTTTAAACAAAATCCCATTCATTTTTAGAGGTTGCTGTAACTTTGTTTACACATTCGTGGGATTTTACAATCAGAATGAGAGCAGATCACAGCGTCTTTTCATACAAAGCTTTGTGTTCTCCCCACCAAACGAAATGGAGAACAAAAAAAGGTCTGAAAATAATCAAGCCAGGCGTAGACCCATTTGTGGTGCTGAACACACACACTGCTCTAAAAGGACTTTGAAGGTCTTTCATGAATTTTGTTCTCGTTTGAATATGAAGAGAGCAGTCATAGCAGATTATTGGGGAAAGCTTGGAGACTGTCAAAACAAACTGTGTCTAGACATATCTCTCCACTCCAGCTACGTCTTTAATGTGCATTTGTTCTGGACTGTGTAGACTGTTCATTGTTTTAGAGCCCCCTTCTGGCAGAGTTTTTTCCATCCTCTGCACACACTGTGTACAACATATCCTCATACTGTACCTACACGACAGAATGGGCTGATTTCCAGTGATTCCCAAAATGACCTATGACTTGTGGAGAGCAGTGACGAGGCTTACCGGACTTTAACTATTTCCAGCAAGTCACATAACATTAGTCACTTGACATTTAACATATTGTTAATGTTGTAAAAGGGTCACAGTTTGGTTAGGTTTGGACATAAAAACTAGTTTGAGTAGGTTTGGGAAAAGATCGTGGTTGGGGTTACCAGAATTACATTACGTATGTCGTGTGACAGAAGTGACATAAGTCACATGATGGAAGTCACGTTCATAGGGAAATTTAAGAAACTTTAATAACTTCAGGTTGACTTCTCATGCCAAACAAGACTCCAACCCCAGTCTCCTGGGTGAAACACAAACAAACGTGTCTGAGTGAATCAGCCACCCCACATCCTCCATTTGTAGACTTTTTCAGTCTTTATACCTTTCCTGTCATAATTATACATGCACTAGAGGTTGCAGCCTAACAATAAACATAAATATGGGCTGGAATAAGCTGCTTGCACAGACAACCTACATGTTTGCTTTTCTGATGAGAACAGGCTGGCTGTGTACATTGCAAGATGTCTTTAGTATATTTGTATATTAGGTAAATCTTATCTATAAGAGCACTGCATTTTTTTAAAACTATATCAGAAAACAGTATCTTTGTTTGCAGATTATTCTTGTTCTTTTTTGTATGCTAACTAGTGCAAGGCCTGTGTGCCTGTTTGGATTGGCTGATTGCTTGGCCTCTGGTGTTGATGCTTGCAGCTATTTCAAGAACTGCTCATTCAAACAAGTTTACACTTGACACTGAGCTTCACATTGAGTTTCCTTGGGTCCTGGGTAATACAACTGCCATGATATAGTTGCGTCCTCCAGCAATGCTAGAGTATACACATCATTTCTGCTGTAAAGTTGGGCATTTTAATATGGGGGTCCATGGGGATAGACTTGCATTTGATACCAGCCTCAAGCGGCATTTTAAGGAACTGCAGGTTTTTGCATTGGCTTCATTTTTCTCCCCTGGAGGTTTTATTGGAGTGTGTGGAGTATCACCAGGATGAGAAATCTCCAAATGCAATGCTGTGGCATCTCCTTCAGGTGTGGCCATAAAACCAAAGCAAAGCCAGCAACATAATAGCAGATTTACAAGACTTTGCTACAATGTAACATCTCAGAGAGCAGATCATCAGCAGAGAGCGAGCTGTGCCCAGCATGCTATTCAGCGGTGTAAACACTTAATAGGGTTCCCCTCTCAATACACTACACAATGAGTATCTCTGGTGGTTGTAACACACTACTAATAAATATGTTTTATAGATCTCAAGAGCTAGCACTTGACACTGAACTTCCCTGGGTCCTTGGCAATAGACCCACCAAGTGTGTAGTAGATCGGATGAACGGTTGTTAAAAAGAATTGAAGGACAGACATACATACAGACAGAGACTCTTTCCATTTTTGTTTGATATTAATACTACAATTAGGCTAATTTCATTTCACTGTGTACTTACTTTGTACTACATATGTATCATATATGCAGACCTTTGTTTCAATTTCACACTTTGATTCAATAAGGCTTCAAAAACAGTCCTCTGTTTCTCCTTCAGTCTTGGGCAATCTGGATAGACCGTCTGGTGAAACCAGCAGAACGTTCATGGTCACCGTTTGATTTAGAGACGAGTTCAAATTAATGCTACCTTTCTTGCCCCCCCTCCCCCAATGTCAAACATTAATTGCTTTCACACTTGTAAGCACCTTACTGTTTATAGTAACTGGCCTTTTCCTAATAAGCTTCACTGGGAAGCCATTGAGCCTCTCATTTTAATAGTTTCTCTGCCCCTTGTTGTGATTGATATTTTGCCCACTTACTGCCTCAAAGAAACCATGCAGCAATATTTCATTTTCTATCTGAGATCCATTTGTTTTGTCTATTAGCCTGAGTAACATCACAGCTTGGGATATTTAGTGTTTTTTATTCTCATAAAAGAAGGGTAAATACTCACTTGTGCATTTAAAAGTAATTGTTAATTGCTAAAACCATCATACTTTTCATATTGCGTGTTAATTTTTATTTCGGAAATTGTCCCATATGCAGGAATTATCTCCTCAAGTAAGTCATTCAAATTTGAAGTCTTTTCCATAACTACAGATGAATGGATTTTGGTGCATAAAAGTGGAAGTATAGACATAAAAAGCGGAAAAATTTAGTAGAGTTAATTCAGGCATATAGACTGAGACTGAGATTAATGCTTTAACACAAAGTCACTTGTCAGAGCAAAGTGAACATGGTTCGGTCGGCTCAACTGTGCATAGTAATTTTTCACTGTCAGTTGTTTTAATGAATAGTTTTCAAGATAAGAGAATTAAGTATTTTTTTTGATTTGTTCTGTCACAAATGGAATAAAAATTTCTAGTGTGTAACTCGCTTGACAGGTTCATAGTGTTATGACTGATAAGGGTAAAGTACCCAGTCACTTGAAATTACAGCCATTATAGCTGCTGCTCAGGAAGATGAACACACAATAAAGTGTTGGCATGAGGGAGATCCCTTTAATGATAGAAAGAGAGGAAAAATAGGTCAGGGTTGGTCTGAAGGTGAACCTATGAAGCTCCCAGCAGAGTTCAAGGTTTTCCTTTATGTGAGTCTGAGTGTCTATGAATGCAATATACTGAGCATTAAGCCTATATTCTCCACTTGAGTGATAAAAGGAACCATGTACTGTATGGTACCTACTGTATCACTCTGAATGGTATTTTGCCTGTATTACAACCCTGAACAAAAGGGAGAAATAACCAGGAGAGTGACAAAAGGATGGTGTCTCCTCAGCAGGAACTTTACTCTAATAGTTTTCACAAAATAAGGATGTCTACAGGAAAGTAGATTACAGACCCTATTCAAGTTACCACAATATTCACAGCATTTATCTGAGATAACACTTTTTGTCGCATTATCGTCGAGCAAAAAGCCGGTGAGCGGTGATGTTTCCTTAGCGAGGACTTTACTCTAATGAGGAAGATACCGCTTTTTCCAGGTATGTGTGTGGAGACAATGGAGCAATTGATTGACTAAGACCACTCTGTAGATCGCAGGTTAACACTATTACAGCTTAAAATAAACAATAAGGAATACACATTGTAAAATAAACACTCATTTCCCCCTTGTAGGTTATGCATTTCAACCATTTAAAAAAAAAAAATCATAGATAGATTTTAATAGTTTAAATTATTTTAGGCTTTTAATGGTGAAATATGTAATGTGTCACTGTAATAAATGATAAATGACCATGATATGTCATCAGAGATTAAGGAAACATGCTGAGAATGCAAGTTTATATACTCACTTCTCTGACAACAATGCTATAGCTGCGGTAACCTCCTTTGAAATTTCTATTCCGATGCATAACTTGTGTTATTGTTTGCCATGTTAATTAGAGTTAAAATTAATGCAGAATGTTTGCAAAATAAGTTAGTGTCTGTTTATGAATGATAATAAATCATCGATAGTCTTTTAGATTGTGTAGATGTTTATAATGGTTAAATTGAGCAATATGTTAATGGAGTCTGGCAGGCCATAAGGCAGGCAACCACTGAACTCCAACTCCAGAGTGTGTTTTCTTTTAGCTTTACACTGACAGACAACTGACAGTTATAAACAGCTGATCTACTTACAGTGAAGAACCCGTCCTCACTTGTTATTGTCAAATTACAATGTTGAGCAATGTCTTGTGCTCCTGCAGTGTTCCTGCAGCCTGCCTGAGCTTCCTTGAAGCCTGGGGAGGACGGGGCAGGAGGAAACATCTCACTTCAACCATATACATAGGCTGTATATTATATAGGATTTCAACTTATTTAATATACAGTCTATTGCTCCAAATTGCTCTTTGTATGGCGGTACTCATTGTTAAACTCACATATTGCTCCTTTAATCAATTCTCATGAATAATGCTTATGAATATATTTATATTTTTAACCACAGTTTTTAACATTATGACAGACCATGAATTTGCTATACTTTTAACTTGTCATGCCTGCATTGATATTAAACCATGTACCAGATACAGTGAAACATACTATGGCAGCCCTTTGTGACTATATCCCACTGATGAGTGCTTTCAGCTCATCCTCCTCTTTGATCAGGACCCTCTCCATCTCTGCCACATCACTGCCAGCCTTTGGGTGTCCTATTAAGCATCCCTCTCTGCTTCTTTGATTCTACCACCTGCCTGCGCTTGTTGTGCTGTGGCTGACCACGACTGTTTCAGCCACCGACCAGTCACACTGCTTGTGCGACCAAGGATAACCCCCAAAGACTGTTTAACAAGCACACAATCTGCCCACCCGTGAATGCTGGACAACAAACTGAGCCGTCACCGTTTGAAAAAGAACCTCACCATCAAATGCTCCTGGGTGTATTATAATGGCTGCAGTTAATTAAACTGTAAATTTAATTATCTTAATGGAAATATATTGGAGGAACAGTTGTACAGCTGGGCAGATTGTGCCTTTGTTATTATCATTTTTAAATGGCTGCCATTTTTTAATTTGGTGCAGTCTCTGTCATGCAGAAGAGATAAAACATCTTAGCTTGTCTTTCCACGGCTCCAACAACCACAAACTCTGCTTGGCAGAAATAAATCCTTTATTCAGCAAGGTAGATGTGAAAATATTTTGACTGTACACACTGTTCTTCCCTGCTGTTTCTGCAATTTCTGACCTCCCTCTTGCTCTGCTCCCAATATTTTCATGTGTAACGTCGTCAATAAAGGGGATATTTCAACCAAACTAGAGTTGGTGGCTCTTGAAACAGTGAAATAGTGAGCCAAATCATTTTGGGCAAATTTTACTTTGTTTCTGTCCGTTTGAATGAAGATGACAGTGACTGTGTTAAAATTACACGTTTGCAAAGGGATTTTGGTTAGTTTGTCAAAAGCAATAAAACAGCTGTGATGTACTTTGACAGTGAACAGTTGCCCGTAAGGATGACCTTATAACTTATTTTCTCTTCTGCCAGTTGCAGCTCTCCTTCAATACTGGACCGATTTCAAAAATTGTCAAAAATACCAAAGGTACTTTTCACGGACTACAGGCTATTTCAGCTTTATTTCTAGTCCCCGCCTCTGGGGGTGTGCTAGACAAGTATTTTTGTCACCTAACGCTATGTTTTGGCCAATAAAGTAATAGCCATAGGTTACGATGATGATACATGGCAACACGGACGCTGGCGTCAAAAGCCCACGCACAGTGCATCGTGGAACATGTAAGCACTGCCGGTATGGCTCCATATGCAGGAGAATATAGCTTCTTGGTCAATATACCACACTCTGAGAAATTTATTGACTCAATTGACAACACTTCCCATCAACACTGATTGGCAGTCCACATAAAAGTGGTGCATTTTCCCCGTAAGAATCGCAATGGAAGTAAAAATCTAACTCAAACCCTTATACCATAAATTTGCATCTTTCAGCTGGTATGGTATGAAAGAAGAGGGCCTGTCAGAATACCATGCCTAATTTCAACATCCCTTAGTGCTCAGCCAAGCCTCCTGTGGCTGACTCTGACTTGATCCTGAATATGTGATTGGCAACTGTTTAATGAGAGCCTGTGTACCTTTGATTACTAGGCCTCACTAATGAACAGCATGTCAGTTTTGCCCTATTAGCAGAGAATATAGTCCTGGCTACCCTGGGTAATCAGTAGAGCAGCGTGTCCAAATGCCAGTCAAAGGGCACAATTGATATTTCATGCAGCTCCCTGTGGAAAATTCTAATCATCAGTTCAAACTTTTAGATATGATTTCTCTGGGGTGATGTCATCTGCTCTGTGGAAGTGGCTGGAACATATGCTGTGATAGCAGAGTCGTACTTATCGATGTCCACCCAATATTCATCACACACTTTGCACACAGTCTTGCTGACTTTTATGTTTCTTTTCTTTTCTTTTTTTCTTTGATCCGTAGTGACATACAGATATATTTTCAGCTTGCATTGGAAAAAAACAGAGACTGCAGCTATGGCAGAATCTGAAGCATCATTCCTACACTGGGAGTCATGAGAGACGGCAGTCTGACTAGTCTGGCCGCGGTGATCCAGGCTGCCACAGAGAAAGAAATCATGACAGTTGCTGCAATGCTGTCCTGGCAGGAGAGAAATTTGAAGAATCACACCAGGATTTTGGAAGATGACACAGGTGTTTCTGTGGTTTTGCCAAAATGACAGTAACATCCAGTATTCTTCATGAGTTTAGTAAATATTATTCAATGTGAGGTGCTATGTGCCTCTAAAATTATTAAACCCTGTAGCAAAATGTACAAACCCTGTATGTAATAACTCAATTTTCACATCATTATGCAATAACACCCACATTTTGTAATAATCTTAATAATAATTTTCTAATCTGTAAGAAAAGAAGCTTGATGCATTATGTAATACATTGCCTCACATTTTGTCTTAAATTATTCCAGATTGTGGTGGATATTAAAAATGCACGAGTTGCACTTTTTGCGATCAAAATGTAATGACATGGTGTATTATTTTGGATGGTTATTACATACAGCACAATTTAGCATTTTGTAATAATTACTGCAGTATATAATAATCTATTACAAAATGTGGATGTTATTACATGAAGTAAACCAAGTGAAAATGTATCATATTTTGTCAAGTTATCACATAATGTGATGTTATTACATTAAGCTTTGATACAAGCCCTTCTTT
This sequence comes from Lutjanus campechanus, assembly GCA_027495735.1. Classification (NCBI taxonomy): domain Eukaryota; kingdom Metazoa; phylum Chordata; class Actinopteri; order Lutjaniformes; family Lutjanidae; genus Lutjanus; species Lutjanus campechanus. Next base: position 60,483 of record JAJHUR010084432.1, read on the forward strand.
TAAAGATGCAACTCCAGACCTAGACATCGAATTATCATCAGACCAAAGTCTCATCTACCATTAATTCTAAAAAAAAAAAAAAATCCTTGAATGATTTGTAGCCAATCAACTGCCAGATTACTTTGCTTCTAGTAACCTTTTTGAGCATTTTCAGACAGATTAGGCTCTGAAACTCTCTGTAACTGCCTAAAATAGCACCAGAGTGGCTGAAAATCTATTTCTCACCACTTCTCTGAAACCTCAGTTTTAGTTCTTCTTGTTCCAAGGACAATTCTTCATAGCATCAATCATATTCAATCAACTTGAACTTAAAGGCGACACCTAGCTCTGCTGTGATTTGCCATAAATTCACACTCGTATGCAGATGATACTCAGCTGTACTGTATGTTACCATCAGAGCTGTATGACCTCTTGGCTTTCCCTCACAGGGGTTGTACTTTTTTGCTTCGATTTTCTGCTGCTCTTCTTGCTTGGGCTTTCAAACTCACATTTTGATTTTCCATATTTTAAATTTTGCAGTGCAAACACCCTGTAGGTTAACCAGGTTACTACTGATCTTTTAATTAATTTATTTACGAGGAGGAACTCCTGGTGTATAGCCTTTCACTCATTTGCAATTCTTTCCCCATTGTTCTCTATACACTTTCTTTTGCATAAGCAGTTTTGGGCTGTCAACATTTGATTACTGAAAGCTATGGTGTAAACTCTCCCCTGGCAGTAAAAAACATAAACACAGAGACATCGAAATCCAGTTGAGATGCGAGTATATTCTGAGGAACTTCAGCAAAGCCATGCGTCTTGATACCAGATACCAATCTATTTTTCGCCACTCCTGTGAAACTCCAGTTTTAGTTCTATTTGATCCAAACAGTATATCGTATCATTAATCACATTACTTTATTTAATCAACTTGAACTTTTCAACTTGAATCAACTTTTAAGTTTCCAGATTCTAACACTTTTTGTCTTTTGATTACTTACCTAGAGGAAATGCATTATCATAGACTGACTTGCATTCTTCATTGTTCTCCTCCCTTTCTTTCACTTAAGCATTTTTTGTCTGTCAGCCTTTCATTACCAAACCTATACTGTAAATTCTCCTCTAGCAGTAAGAAACAAAAACAAGACAACATAAAATCCACATGAAATTTGAGTCAGTTTGAGGGACTTCAGTAAAGACTGAAGGCCATGAATGTTGACCACTTACCACTTACCTGCACATTTTTGGCATCGCCAGAAGAAAAGTGAGAGCTCTCTAACAGGCAGTGTAAACCAGCCTTATTTGTGCTGAAAGGTTCTTGTTGGAGTCACCTTCATTGTGGGCAGACATCTGAGGAAATCTCTAGATGAGTCAGAATGCACAATGAGGGACTGCAGGAGGAATATTCACAGCTGAGTGCTAAAGGAGGCAAGGGAATCTAATCACCAGCCAAGACTGAGTTCAGAAACACACACACACACACACACACACACACACACACACACACTCTCTCTCTCTCTCTCTCTCTCTCTCTCTCTCTCTCTCTCTCTCTCACACACACACACACACACGCACATACACCTACAGAGACCAAAATTACTACAAAACAAGATACAGAATCAGGACCATGCTTCACTGGTCTCCAGTTCTAGTTCTGGCACTGAATCATTTTTACGTTAATATTAATTTTATGTGAGCTTTACTTGCACAGAGTTTTCTCTATAAGCTATGAATTCATTTAGCTAGATCTACAAATCTACATCTGCAAAAAGCCTTTATAATATAATTTTGGAACAAATAATCCGACATATATTTAGAATATATTCTACCAATAAATTCCCATAAATCTGACACACTGGGCTTTTAAATGTATCCCTGCCATTATTAATTTATGTGACAATATACTGTGTGATTATGATGATGATGTGCTGTGGAAAAGTAGATCAGAACATATTACAGTTCTTAATTCACTCTCTTTTCTGCTGTGTTTTCCTTCATATAAAATGACTTGTTAATAATTAATTGCTCCGGTGAAAACCAATTTGTTAAGTATTGCAGAGTTATCACCGTGATTTTTATTCAAATAGAGGGGCCTATCTATTTATGTAGTGGCACAATTTAATCTCTTCACTGCACAGTGATTGTGTGGTCCACAGAGTGGCCACACCTATAACAGCACATATTCACAACTGAATGGAATCTAATATGAGGTTGATAGGAGTGAATAGGTTTGTGGACATCTGCCTCTTATAAATGCCCCCTATTCAATTAAAACCTTATTTAGTATGTCCCATATAGCCTAATCTCTTTGTAAAAGATATTGATGACTAAAGTGGAGAATGTACAGACCAATAAATTTCCTCTGAAAGTGATGACATCCTCCGGCCATTGCGATTATGACTGAATGACTCAGCCTGGAGCTGGATATTGGAAATAAAACTTGGAGTTACTATACCATTCTCAGAGAATTTGGCTGTCAGGGCCCCTTTCTCTGTAAATTCAATTAAAATGTCAGACTTTGTGTCGGCCCATGCATAACGCCGGGGTGTATTATATATTTTCTGCGACAGAAGAGTAGAACGGGCGGGTGGGAAGGTTGGAGATTCAAGTGGTTGCCCTGTAAGTAAATTACTTTTTCTGTGAAGCAGCTTGTAACAAGGTCCTCATAAAGAAGAAATAGCAGCCAGGAAGTTATTGAAAGTTGGGTTTGACTCCTCACTATTAGCAAAGAGATTTTTTTTTATTGCTGAAATATATTCAAAGAAGAGCATGATTTGATTAGTGTGTATTTACTGAGAGTGCAAATTATTTATTAGACAAGGAGGAGAAATTAGAGTTTCTCTGCCGAACCATCATGAGTAGGCTAACGAGGCTACCTAACTAGCTAGGTAGCAAACAATATAACTTTTTTTTTTTTTTAACTTTTTAGCTAGCTTACAAACAATGTAACATTTTGTTGAATTTTGTAGCTCACTAAAAAGTAATATTACATTTTGTTAACTTTTTAGCCTGCTAACAAACAGTATAACTTTTTTCGTTTTGTTTTCAGTTTGCAAGCAAACAATGCAACATTTTGTGAAGGAATACAGAGCAGCCAAAAGTTAGTGGTCCCTAATTTCAAATCTAGATTTACACATTTTAAACCTAGTTTTGCCAGACTCTGATTAGAACTAATCTCAGCTTAAACAAATGTTTGTTGATGCAACCAACTCTTAGAGAAGAGGCACAGAAGAAATATATTAGGCATATAAGACTATCTTTGCAGGCAGACAGATAGTAACTTACTTACAGCATGCTTACTTAACTACTTAGTTTTGTTCTTTTCACTTTGCCTGTTTGTAGGTCTACATCATTATTATAGAAAAATAATTAGGAAGTCTGCATGCTGTGTACAAAACTAAATCAATTGCAATTTTTTACATATTATCTTCGGTTCAGTAGACAGACAGACACAAAGCACAGCCCTTTGTGAATATTATAAATCTGCCATTTCCCACAGATGAGGATTGATTAATTCAGCTGCCAAACCATTAGTCCTGTCATGGGGGAGATTTATTCATCCGTGTTGTTGTTTTTGTCTTGTTTGATAACCGTCGGAGGTTCTAAGTATTCCAGCACCACCCTGCTCCAGGTATGTCGTACATAATCACTAAAATGATGTTGAGTGCTCCAACATTATGTCTGACAACACATATAGAGAGTGACTCACTCAGACTAATTTGGCGTATGAGGAAGCAGGGTATGCATACAAACAAGACTAAGAGTCCAAATCTCTGTTGCTGCCCCTGAGGGCTTAAGTGTTTGCAACAAAACTGTTGGATACATGTGTTATTTTTTGTAAATAGCATATTGACCATTTTGATTCTAGAGTTTTCGCCATGTGCTAAGGACAAAAAGGTAACATTTCTCCTGTAAGAGACACTAATATTCTACTGGAAATTTCTTGGGCCCAGTAATGTTGTTTCCTATGAACTTCTGTGATTGAGATTGATGAAATTAAACTTGGTTGCTAAAAGTTGCATGCTGGGCAATTGGTGTAATTAGCATAATTAGCTCATTACCAGGCAAAATACATACACACACACACACACACACACACACACACACACACACACACACACACAAAAAATCACTGACTTCCCACAGTAAGTTTACTTTAATGTTAATGAACTGCATGGTGCATATAAAATATAAGAGAACATTTCTAGCTCCACTGTCATGCCCTTAGTAGCATATTAATAATTAATGACACCATATTTAATGACAAAAAGATGAAAAAAGCCTAATATCAGACCATTTTTAGTGGTATGTTGTTACTATTACACTGTAAAAATAAAAAAATAAATAAAAAAAGTTTAGAAAACGTATCATTTGAAGGCAACTGCCTTCACTAGATTTTTGATTTTTAGAATCAACCTTGAAATAAACTACACAAGTTTGCTGCTGAGAAAACAAAGAAAACATTGTTAGTTGGGATAACTTTTTGAAAACTCAAAACTTTGAGTTGGGCTAAAAACTCCAGGTGGTAATTAAATTACCCAACATAATGTTTTACAGTGTTATATATCTTTATCCTGCAGGGGCGGGGGAGGGGACACTGCACATCATTGCTCATAAAATCACATGTTATGAGATGTTTGGGGCTTCGGGATTTCTGGACGTCACAAACATGAACTTAGACTCTTAGATCACCTTTGTAAGTTGACTAGAAGCTAAATTAAAGTAATTTCCAGTTTTTGGCAATTAGTTACCTCATTATGCTAATTAGTCAAATTGCCCAGCATGCAGCTCTGAGCAACCAAGCTTAATTACATCTGCTAAGCCTGTAGATGACATTTTAAGCAAACATTCATAGGAAACAACATTGCTTTGGGTTTCCAGTAAACTTTAAAGATGGAAAGGGTGCATCCTTTAGGAAGCATGGATATGTGCAGTAAATGTCCATTAGATTGTTTACATGGCAGCCCATCATACACATTTATCGGACAGATTTGTTCAAAGTGACTTACATGATCAAAACACAGCTGTTGTCACTGGTGAAACTTTGGACAAAAAGTCATGGGGTCACCAAAATCATGGACACTCATCATCTGGGGGCCATGAACATAAAATGTGCTAATCTGGTCAGTAGTGATGACACAGTATCTCGCTCCTGACCAGAGTGGACAGATGGACAGTGGACTTTAGAATAAAATGTATGCATGAAAACATGAGAAACAACACCATCTGAGCTACAAATTCAGAGTTTTGAATCTGCATATTATAAACAGTTGTTACATCACACTCAGCCATTTTTGTGCCATGCTTGCAAAAAAGATGCTCGGGCTCGAGCTTTTCACGCGTGTGTTCACATTTTCCAGACACCAGAGTTATATATAGTATTCTCTCAAATCAGCACAATATTGATATTGCAAAATCTGGCCAAAAATAGCATGTTGTTTGTTTGTTTATGTCAACACCGTCCCACTCTGCTCCTGCCTTCCAAAAATCCTTGTCCCTGAGCAGGCAGAGGCAATTTTCGCTCCATTATGCTGTGAAAAGCCGAACAGGCTAAATGAACAAGCACAGAACAAGCCAAGCCATTTAAATGGTTTTACATGTAAGTCTATTTTTAAAGCGGCACAACATTGTCGACCAAATTGGCTGTTTAAATCAGCCTGTTGTCTTCGCACGCTGTATTTCACCAGCGTTTATTTATATAGGCTACAGAAATACTCATGAGGATATAAGCCCACCATGGCCTCACCTCATATGCTGTGTTTTCCCATGCTCCCTCACCAAAATAATGGTAAATAACAGCCAGTAAAAGGCACATAAATGCAGGCTTTTCTGAGTGACAGATTGAGATTGACAGTGTCTGTTGGAATCTGGTTAGAATGGGATGTTATGAGAGGCAACATTCTTGGCATCGGGGTTTGACGTGTTTTGTTTTCTTGTCTATCCCTCCCGCCTGAGTCTTTGTGTCTTTGCAGAGGCTGCTTTTTTTTTCTAAGAGATGCTTTTTCATTACAAACAGACATTTCTCTGAGGAACTGCCACTGTTGCAAGCTATTCACAGTCATTCACCTGACAGCAGTGTCACATGTCTTCTTTGTTTTTACTTTGTTCTTCACAACAATCTGCATCATTCTATGTGCGCTGTTAAGACAGAGTTTTATGTTGCAATACATGTAAATGAATAATGGAATCAACGACTTGATTGATGAAATGCTCATGTCATCGGATTGAAATATGATCTGAATTGTTTTACTTTTTCAGTTGATCAAACATCAAAAGATGATGACAAAACACCAAAATCTGCAGAAGATTTAGTCAACTAATATCTAACAGGTTTAGTTAAAGTGTAATGCATTAGTCAAAAGTTTCTTTAGAATTTACAAACTCATTATAACACAGCAGGGGAAACATCTATTAACTTGTTATTAACAGTCATTAACAACATTAACATTCCTCCTATACTTAATTAACATTAAGTACAGCACATTTCTGCTGCATTCTCCCGTCTAACATTTAAGGTGAAATATGTAGTATATTTACAGTACAAAATCATAAAATGACCATAATATGATATTGACACTGCTGATTAACTTTTCACGTTCTCGTGTGTCAGTGTCAAAGTATAATGTTACGCTCATCTTGCGCTCATGTTCAGCGTCCCTGCAGTCTGTAGACAACCTGCCTGAGCTTCGAGCCTGGGGAGGAGGGAGCGGGGGGAAACAACTCGCTTTAACCACAGTTTCATTTTGAGGACAGTGAAACATGACACTTGTTATCTTCACCATGTCAATCAATCTGTTAATTTATGATCTAAGATTATTGACTCTGGGTCATAATCAGTATAGGACAACAGTGATTTCCTTTAACTTGTATTGTTTTTTAAATGTAGCAAAAAATATTTTAGCGAAAAACACACCAGCTCAGGTTAGCTAATAAAATATGAGCTTTAAGTGTGTATATCTTTCAGGCAAATGCTGTTTCAAATTAGCTGTGTTTTGTACTGCTGATTGCTGTTTCATTTAGTTTACAAAAGTTTTTCCTTGACATAAAATGTGAAATTTATCCATGTTTCTTCTTCTCTTCCTCCCAAACGTTGACATTTCTGTACAGTTTATGAAACATGCAGCAAGTCCATGCTAGTTGACTTCCCAATAATTGAATCTGTTTTTACACCAAAATTAGCATGTGTGGGTTTTTTAAGCACCACTAAACCAGCTTAAAATAAGTAATTGACCCTTTTCCCATTGGTTATCATCTGTTCTCATCGGCCAAAAAATGTTGACAAATACTGCTGAAAATTATTAGTCAACGAAATCAACACTACAGAGCACTAATAGACTTGTTGGCATGAAACTAGTGTTCAGTTGAATGCAAAAGAATCATTTCCAACAACTAATCAAAAGATAATTGAACAAATAAAACCTCTATTTCACTACACATATGTTATGCTGGGTGTGTGTAATCAGTCATCTTAAAGGAAACACCATTCATTTTAGTCACCGCTTTGATTTTCCTACCAAACATATGTTCTGTTTACTTTGAGTGTGATTCAGGGAAACATATTTCACAAGAGATCATTATAGATTCATTTGCATGAGCCTCATATGTTAAACCTACCGACATATTTTTGCTCTCCCAAGGATGAATATTCCTGTAAAGTCCTGGAAAGGACAGCTGGACGTAGGATAACCGAGAGAGCCTTAAAGTTTCATTTTAATTTCCATCTGACAAGACTATGATTAAACAAAGGCGGTGTTTCTGCAATACCTTTGCCATTGCTTGGCATTTCAACTAAGTCATAAGGGGCATGTTATGGGAACTGACAGACTTCTGCGGAAATGAATGAGCCTCCAGTGTTCTGTGTCTGGAACAAGAGGCGGGAGTCTCTGTGCAGAGATAAATTTAGGAGAGAAAATGTCAACTTCTGTTGTGTGCTAGATTTGAAATGCACCGGAGATGTGAAGGTGAGGCTGGTGCAGCATCTTTTGGTTAAGCAATGCACATACACACACATACACACACATATACACACACAAACCCACCAGAATGAAACAGATTTGTATAAGGTTCATTTCTTACACTACGTCATAAAGAAAGAGGAAGAACCACCTACAACCTCATTTTTCCTGACATTTTCTCTGAAATCTTGTGTATTCAGTGGAAATTCTTTAAGAGATGTGACCTATTGTTTTTACTGTTTGCATGGACCTTTTGGTCCTTTTGTGGTCTATATAAATTTTGCAGGTGAAGCCCAGAGGGGTGCCTGACCGTTGGGGCCCCTAGGCCAGTGCCTGGCAGGCTCATTCACTAATCAGTGTTAATTGGGAGCAGTTGAAGGTATTTCCCTGCACTGTACAATGACTACTAATTAATTTTATCAAATTTAAATGATGAGCAATCTCAGCTTTTCAATCAATTAGCTAATCGTCGGAGGACACTTTAATCTTAGCACTAGGACAAAGGGAAAGAGAATTACATTTAATGTACTAGAAACATTTCCATGCTAGCCACAGATTACAAACTGGTCACCATGGCAACATGTTGTGACAGGGGTTATTTTCATACCAGCAGTCTGCCTGCACATAATACAGCATGCTCATTAGTTTAATGGAATATTAGCATATAGACGGTGGAAATGTCCCTGGATGAAATTACTGGCGTGACACGGTGGTCAAATATGTTTTCCTCTATTATTAAATGGTGAGGTCTCGCATATCACAGCAAGAATTCCTTATGAGAGGCAGGGCAAAAGGTCAAGGAACACAGCATCCATATCAGGTTACACCCTGATATGGATGCTGTGTTCCTTGACCTTGACCCAGTGCGGCTGCACTGGGGTCCATGTGTTTGGGGGGCCCATAGAGACAGTGAGCCCTCCAACACTGTATTGTTGGAAAACAGGCTCTTGCAAGTATGGATTTCCACAGCTGAACTATGACTGTGTTTAAAGTTGGTGCAGTCTGCTATATATGTCCTTGAAAAGCCAAACCCATCTCTGTCGTGGTTTTCATTTATTTTTGGTAAAATAGCAATAATAAACCATTCTACAAAATCATATGCTTATTATACCTTGACTATAAAAAATATAAATAAACTATGAGAAACCACCAGTTAAGTGAATAATGTCTTATTTTCTTTGGTATTTTTCTCATATACAAATATGCAGTGATGATTGATGGGTAATAAGCATGTAAGTATGTAAGTCACTGGGTCAAGTACTCAGGTAATATGACTTCATGCCAGCATTAAAAAATATGCTCATAATTTGTACGAAAAACTTTAATTTGCAGCGTACATAGACAAAGACACTGGCCAGTATGTAAGTGTTACAATTTTTTCATGGGTTTCTTATTATATTTTGGGAGGGATTTTGTTTGCGAAAATATTTTTTAAGGATGATTTTATATAATGAATTACATTTTTACAACTTTTGATAATCCCACATCCAAAGCATATGTGAATAATTATTTCACTTTTTAAAAACTTTTTAAAAGAAAATAGCTAATTAGTTGTTTCCTACTCTAAATGGGCAATCTGTCTCAGGAGATACAGAGTGGCAATTGGAAACTAAAGGTGGAAAGATTTGGACAAAAATCATGAAATTGTATTTTAGCCTAGATATGCTAGAAAATAGCAATTAATTACCCCATGACCTGAATTAAAAACAAGTGACATTCTGATGTCCAGGCTCTTTGTTGAGCAGTAAAATCACCATTTGATAGGCTTTAATTAGACTCTGTGTAGCGGGTCAGTTTTTGGGACATGGTGTTGTTTTTTTATTAAATATTGCAGCTCTCTGTCTTGCAGTGTGATATAGGCTTCATTTTACTATCATCTCTTGCCTTTACATCAAACAGGAGTGCACTTGTGGGGGTTACTGCACCAAAAAATGTCTCAGTTAAAGTCAGCAGTCATTTCAGCAGCACAGTGAAATAGACTGCTCCTCTGCTCTCAAGCGTTGATGCTTGTTTGCACTTTGATCATCATGGTTCTGAAAGCTTTCTCTTTGACCTCTACTTTCCCAGTACAATAGCCTATATAAAAACTCATTCTCACACATTGTTAGTAAAATACATATACGCCTAATGGTGTGTGTGTGTGTGTGTGTGTGTGTGTGTGTGTGTGTGTGCGCGTGCTTCATAACTAGTAACTAGCGTACACCAGGGACTGTCATAACTACCTCAGGCCACCAACTATTGGGGATGTCATGAGAACCGATACTTGTAAAAAAAAAAAAGTCAAAAATATGCTGGTACTCATTTTTTCCCAAAGGTACTGGAGATGCAATTCTTCCAGACCTGACATGGACTGCATGTATGCCTGTGAGTGTTTTCGTCAGCCTGTAATGCCAAAGGTAGGAGGTAAAATGCCCACCAGCACAGAATAGCAACTGCAACACATGTAAGATCATCGAAAGGAAGTACTTTGTGTTAAAGGCAAATTATCAGGAATTCACTGCAAACTGTGCCAATGAACTTTTCAGACAAAGGGAATAAACACTTTCAACTTACCCACTTAGCGAAGCAGCTCACAGACAGACATCCACAGGGTGAGTGAGTGAGTGAGTTTCACTTCAAGGTAACACAACGTATCCTGAGTGTCATCCTTGTTATCTTGAAACACCCATTACTACTATTTTTGTTTGAGGCAGCTGGCGTTGCTGTGTAGCCAACTGTGTTCAACGATGTTTGCAGTGGCTAAACGCTAAAGGCTACTGTGTTTCGGCCAGTGTCATGTACCTATAGGTAGTGGTAGTACAGGCTACTATCATGATTCCTTACTGCTCAGTCTGTGTCATCTGTCATCAAAACATATATAAATATAATTTCACTTTTTGTCTGTCATCATGTCAGTAAATCTAAACTCTGAGCTCTGCTTATATTCAAACTTCATCAGCAGAAGTCACTTTTCCATTACTTTTCAGATATGACAACATGGTCCCCTGACAGTGATGTCAGTCAGATTTAAATATCCCCCTCACTGACAGCTGATTAATGGCAAAAGTGTATTATGGCTTTTGTTTTGTTTTTTATCACAGTATCAAATTGGGTAACAAGAATTGTGGAAATTCAAAGGTAATGGTATCGACTACTACATTTCTGGTATCGTGACATCCCTGCAGACCCTTATGGTTGCATGCACGCACATCTCTCAAGAATGGACATCTCAATAGATTCCTCTCTGCATGCACTCCAGGCTTTCATATCACGGACAGGCAGGGGTATATTAAAAGTGATTATAGATTGCTGGTGTTCCCCTTCTATCTGTTTGCCCATCTGTGGCTCCATTGGACAGGGCGTCCAATATATCACATCCTCCCACTGTGTCTGTAATACAGCCGAAGGCATTTCATGTCTGCAGGCCCAGATAGGAAGAAATTCGACCAAGCTTACAAATCATTTTTAATGAATCGCCATGCACCCACCAGACCCCTCCTTTCTGCCGCTTTGATTTTTTTCACTCTCCTCTTACAATACTTAAAAAAAAATTAAATGCAACTGAGATAAGTTGTCTACATACTTCCAAATACTGTTTCTAAGTCTGCCCCAACCTCCCCTTCCACCGTCAGCATCATCAGATATGAGAAGCAAACGAGAAGCAAGAAAGAACAAGTGTGATATTTGTTTAATGATTTCAGGCAAATTATAAAGGCAGCACACGCTTTGGAAGTATGAAAAACTTTATTAAATGGATTGGTTTCATTCGCCTCGGAGGCATTTTGCATTATCGTTGGCATGATAATGTCGAGCCACTGGCTGATATTAGACTGCCTTAGAGATAAAAGTATGCAAGTACCCTTTTATGTATTCTCACAAATGTTCATTACAGTGTATGAAAGGAAAACAAATCAAAAGACAAACTAAACGCAGACAACTGAAGAAAAGTAGGAGAATAACTCAGTGATGGTAGCAGTGATATGTGGTATACAACAAGAGAATAAAGCACTTCAGAGCCTCTGTTATGGCATGAAGGAGCCATATTACAGAGATTTCTTCAGTCTTAGAGGAGAAATATGTAAGATCCCAGCATTCAAAACTGAGTACTGCACTCCAAATAGTGAGTTGGAGTCATAGACAGTATATTAAATAGGATGAATCTGTTTAATATATGATCTATGGTCTAATGAGTTGTTTCCCCCCAACTCCTCCTCCAGATTTGAAGATCAGGCCCTCAGGCTGAAGGGACATTGACAGGAGTGCAAGACGAGCGCAACATTAAACTTTGACATGGAGAGTTGACAATGAGTCCTACACTGTAAGTTCATCAGCTGTTTGTAACTGTCAAGCCTGTTATCCCGAAAACAAAAGCTGCTCTGAAAATACACACTCTGGAGTTTGAGTTCAGTGACTGCCTGCCAATTGCTCAATTTAACCATTATAAACATCTCCTCCTTCGAAAAGATTATGATTTCTTACTCATTTGGTGAACATTCAGCATAAATATTAACTCAAATAAATGGGCAAACAAAAACAGACATTCAAGACTGGAATGTAAAAAAAATTAAAGGAGAGCTTGCTGGCTGTAGCGTTGCTGTCAGAGAAGCTGTTATTTAAACTACAACATGTTTCCTTAATCTCTGATACCACATCATGGTAATTTTATGATTTAGTACAGTTAAACTATGACACATTTTCCGATTAAATTAAGTTAGGAAGAGTCTCAGTTTCTCCAGTCTCAGTTTCTCCAGTCTTCTTTGTATCCTTTATGGTAAAGCAATAAAAAAAAAGCAGCTGTTACCTACTGCTAGCTAACACTAATGTTAGCTACCGTTAGCTAGTTAGTAAACTAGCTATCACTACAGGTGGCAAAGTGAAAAATAGGACAGCTTAACAGTTGTCTTGAAGTCAGGAGTTTATTTAAGATTTTGGGAATTTAGTTGGCTGTGCAATACACATTTCCTATATTAAGTTAGGATAGGCTTTTTTCCCCTAATCGGGTCCTAACCCTAATGTTTACCAAACAGTTCAGATAGGATCTGTAAGTTGTTAAGTTTCTGTAATAGAGAGGTGAAGTCACGCCCATTCCAATACACCACCATTGGACACAACTGTGAAAAAAAAATATTAACTGAATTTAAAAGATAATTTTACAAATCAGGAAAGTCGCCATTTCTGAAGATGTGTAATTAGAAAGACTACACACCCAGACGTCGCATGAGTGACGTCACGACACTGTGTTTTCATACTGAGATTTAGTGACACAACAACTGATCTCACTTGTTCTTTCTCTTCACAGCTGATAAAAGCCGGAGTCACTGGATAAAAACACTTCAGGTAACATAACATTAGAAGGGACAGTAAGGTTGATGTTGATGATATATATTGTGTAAGATGAGAGATGTAATTCACTGAGATGTTTCACACAAAACTAAACTAAACTAAGACAAACCTACAACAATCTGAGACTCTCTTTTCTTGTTAAATTATCTTTTAAATTGACAGACATCACATATCAAACAGGATTTTAAAAAAAGTCTCTTGACATACTGTAGGCTATACCGTTCATTTTTTCCAACCCCAGGTCTTTGTCTATTTTTCATCCTCACTCCTATAACCAGGGGAGTTGGACAATTCATCATACACAACAAATGCATTGACACATGCTTGGTGCTCTTGCAGTGGCCCAGAAACCCACAAACAAAAAGTATTAAAAGGATACCGTATGTCCTACCGTTCAACTCAAGCATGAGGGACATGTTCAGAAGTGTTTTCCCGTGGGGAGATGTAGCATGTTTTATGTTCCAAAGACTCACAGGGACTATAAATAAAAGATCAACACTATTAGAATTGCACTATTGTGCTGATAAAGCAGGTGACATGCTTTGGTTTTGTTATCCTAACTCTTGGCCTGCTTTCCCCGCACGCGCAGTGGGGAAATAGCACTCTGTTCTCTGCCCCTAATGAGTGTGCGGTCTATTGGATGCTACACCGATACACCATCAAAGAGAATGATCATCAGTGGTGCACGCTTCATTTACTTCCTCATCTCTCTTCCTTATATTCTCTTTGCCTCCCTCTCCCCCTCACTTGCTCACTCTCCGTCGCTCTCACCCGCTCCTCCTCTCCCTCTCATGAGCAGCATACCTTACACTGCAGCTGCATTAGGGCCACTCTAATCTGTGTGGCAGGGTGGAATGGGATGTTCAATGGCTTTTTCTCGTTTCCTGGCTGAGAGGGCCGTGTAATGTGCTAATGGACTCTGCGGCTGCTGCCTGACCCCCATGGTAGCGCATGCAGAGTCAGGGCTCACAGCTGTGACTCCCCCCTTGCTACTATCTCAGCCAAACAAGTGTAGCCTCGCTGAAATCTTTTTATAGTAGCAGAGAGACTGGCCATGCACTTCTAAGGTCATTAGAGCTTCCCAGGTGAGGGATCTGAACTCTCTTTGCTGCATTTCTGTGTGCCATACCACTAATAGGTTTGGATAGACATGAACTCTGACATAAAACTGTTAAGCACTAGTGCATTATCAGCAGCCACATAGGTCAATGGTATATTTTTGTTCTAGAGTGATATTTTAGAGAGGAAAATATATCAGGCTTGTTACTGTAAGTAGGATGGGTTTTTAGATGCACCGTGAAGCACTTTATGGATCCAGGGTTAGAATGACTCTTCGGTCACACACTCACCCAGAACTTATCTGCTCCGAGTGGCCATTAGTACAGTTCAGGTGAAGTCAAAATCAATGTTTTTATCACAAATGTATTGCGCTATACGTCACCTGTATGCCAGTATCTGGTCCAACAATGACAAAAAAAGTTGTTTTGTGGATATTCTCAGAGATTTTAGATCATATTTCAGAGTTTGTCATTTTCTGGAAAACAATTAAAAACTGTTCATGACTCACCCTGTTACAAAATTTGCATCTAGTGAAACGCTTTCTTGCTTATGACACAGCAGAGCTTGGAAAGAGAATATATTCTTTCACTGGAGTGGACTCGAGTGTTTCTATGCCTCAAATCACAAAAGCACAACCTTATAACTTAAAAACTGGTTAGGGTGAAACTGGATCATGTTTTATGAAGAAAATATTTTCTGGTTTCTCTTCAGATATCCTCCAGCTGCTCAGTTTAACTCTCAGTTATTTAATTAGTTAGGTTTAGCGTACTTAATGAAGTTTTATAACTGAAGTTCAGGAACAGGACCACACCGCTCTCTCCTAACTTCAATCACCCCCCGTCTAGCTAATTAAACCACCTGGACCTCCTACAAACCCAAATCATCTCAGCCACCTTCACCTGTCCATTCCAATCACCTGTGCATACCTGTATAAGTTTGACTCAGTTCTCACTACCCCTCCCTCCCAAGACCCTATTCTTGTTTGTCAGTAGGTAGCACACGGCTCAGCGATTGGCACGGCAGCACCTCAGTAAAAAGGTCAAGTGTTCAACCTCATCCATCCCAGGTTCACTCCATGGGAGTTCACTCATCATCCCCATGTCCACTCAGGTCTCTGCCGGGTGCTCCAATTTCCTCCCAAAGACAAACATACTATCAAGACATGCCCAAACCCTGAGTCTCGCCCCTCAGGTTCCTAGCCCGGCAGCTCAACAACAAACCAACCCCTTCATCCTTCCCCTTTGACCCCTTCATTCTTCCCCCTCAACCCCATTATCCCTTTCCCCTTGACCTCTTCGTCGTTTCCCGCTCGACCCTATCATCCCTCCCCATCGACCCTTTCTACCTCCTTTTGACCCCTATCATCCCTCTGCACACCACCCTCATCCCATCCTTCCCAAATCCCACCACCAATCCAATAAACTACCTTTTATGCTGAACATATGGTGTGGTCTTTGTTTGTGAATTGCTAAAGTATCTAACTGCAATTGTTTGCTGTTAGCTGCCATTCACAGGCAAGAGAATCACCTTCCAGTGAACATAACACAGCATCAGAGACTGACAGAGAATACACCACCATGGTCATTAATGGACTTTTCTTGATAGAAAGATAGCTTTACTTGTTGCTAAAGTAGTTAACTTTGAACTGTAGCTTTGTGTTAGCTAGCAATGTAATCGGGCTTTGCAGCCTTCCAGTAAACACAGTCACAGCCTCTAAGACTGATATGGTACTGAGGTGTTTGCAGAGTTTCCTGATGGAAAGGTAGCTTTGTTTGTTGCTGAAGTAACTTTAACTGCTGTTAGCTTGGTTAGCCACGACTCAGCCCCATGGTGCTGGGAGCCAAATCCAGCAAGAAAACCACCTTGGTATTGTAATCTATTCCCTGCCATCAAACTGGCCTCCGTTAGTTCTTAGAGTCTGTTTTAGTCCCATCCTGGGAACTCTCAGTTTGAGAAAAGTCAGCGAATAGGATTGCTCTCCTTCTTAATGTTACATCCACAGACCGTTTCAGGATAAGGGGGGTGTAATGCACAGCGCATCTGCGACAAGTTACTCTCTACCTGCCTGTTTTACAGGAAACATGTAAGCAATAAGCACTCCACTAGCTGTTTCATGGGAACTTTATGCAATGACAAGAAACTGGTACATTCCCTCATACTTGGTCAGATACTTTGTTAACATTATATTCTCTTGTTTATTACTGATTCATTATTATTCAGAGTGTGTGGCTTATTCAAGGGAAAGAAGATAAACATAATTTAGAACAGCTATTGGTTATACAATTCGTATTTGTTGGTCTATTATGTTGTTTTGTGGCTTATTATTCTTATTCCAATGGATAACACTTACAAATTAATGATGCAACATCTAATCAATATTCTTTGCAGCCATAACAGAGTTGACAGCAGAAAAATGTCCACCATTTCAAAACATTTTTAGAATCTGAGACAAATTAGCCTTCAATTTACATTCATGACTTTTCATCAGCATTCAGCAATCATTAACACAAGGAGGACATGGGAAAGACAGATGCTACAGTTGCATTACTCATTTTATGTGTCAACTGAATCAGTTTTAGTCCTTTTCACATTTCTCACAATGATGGAAATGAAATTAGAGGCAGCAAACACACCACTGGAAGGGTTTTTAATGCAAACCAGTTACAGATTCTAAGTGTTGACTGAAATTAGCTACACTCAAGAAAAATTGTTCTGAAGCTAGATGTGAAGACTTTTTAGTGCTCTTCAGCTTTTAAATAAGTATTAAAATCTTTTACCAGCAATACTAGCTATTTGGTTCATCACACCTAAGCCCCTCGGTGTGGCTATAAATAGTGACAAATTTTCCCCTGATAAGAGGCTGTGGTGTAGCATCTGCTTTTAAAAATACTCAGTTAGAAATGTGTCCTGTATTGTATTTACACACAATTATTATTAGTCTTCAAGTAGAGAAGTTGTACTCACGTTGCTGCCAAAATGGGCCTGGTACATGGTGGATTATTATTATTGATGCAGTAACTGCATTTTAATTCATGTAGGTATTTGTATGTTGGATGGTTCAATTACTATTGGCAAATAGTTTAGTGGAGTATAACAGTAGCATAACAGTATGATATATAATATTATGATATTTGTTTTTAAGTGCAGTACTTGACCTAATATGCTTAGTTACTTGCCACCACTCTCCACTGTGCACTTTTTTTTGTGTGCAGCTCAGTTTGAAACACTCCATGGGAGTGATGCCACCATCTCCATCAGAGCATGGCAAAGGAGAGCAGATGTCAAACAGGCTTAAATCTGTAAGATGGAAGTAAGAACAGGAGTGTTAGAGTATAAAGGTATAAAAACCTTGAATGTTAGCAGCTCTTCTGTTCTGCAGGACCTAAAGTCTGACTGAGATCTCAATTATGAAGCTTGCTGAGCAGAGAGTGGTGTTGTGATTTTGCCTGAATAAAAGTTATGAGATCTGATTTCAAGTCATTCTAATCTCAGTGTGAGCTTGGCACCTCACCAAGTGGTTTGACTATCCTGTTTGGATTCTTAGTGTAATTAAAGCTAGTTGCAAATTGTAATTTTTAATATCAGTACACTCGATAGAAAGCTGGGGCTGCCACATAGCACAATTTGAGTCAGGTAGTTTTGTTTATCTCTTTCATAGTCAGGGCTGAGTACCAAATTTCCACCACTGCCACTGTATGCCACCAAATTGCTTTGATCCTATCAAATATTTAAAAAAAATATCTTGTCATTCTGTACCAAATTTCAATACCTAAAGCCTAAATCCCATCAGAATCAGTGACCCATTAAACATGCAGCATGCATGTACCAAGATCTAATAATGCTGGTGGTTGGTTGTCTTATGTTACACATTGCAGAGGCATGCAGTAAAATCACAATGCCACACTCAGAGACAGGGATATTTTTTTTTTTTTACCACCAGCTATTTATCTCCACAGATAACTAAGTGAACTTTGTGGTGCTTGAGCCAGTGCAACCCAAAGTCAAGGCAGAGAGTGTTTTTCAGGATTCATGCTGTTGCTTACAGGCCAACTGGTAAAAGGAGACAAATACAATTGTATGTTGACATGGTAGATGTTTGTCAGGCCTGAGGCTTGTTCAACCTAAAAATGGTGCACACCATTTTGCTACAGTTTCCAGATTAAATGGCATGTTTCCATTAAATACTGCACAAGAGGCTTTATGATGTTTTCTATTGTTTGGTGGGTGTGCCACAGTTGTTACCCAATCAGCAGCAACATGTATGTAAACACCAACATAGTAAAAAAGTGTTATAATGCAGTGCGCTTGTGTATACAACAGGGGGTTCAACATAGCACCAATTCTGTTTAAATAAACGTC
Source organism: Lutjanus campechanus (assembly GCA_027495735.1). Lineage (NCBI taxonomy): Eukaryota > Metazoa > Chordata > Actinopteri > Lutjaniformes > Lutjanidae > Lutjanus > Lutjanus campechanus. The sequence continues at coordinate 79,157 of JAJHUR010084432.1, forward strand.
TTGCTATGTTTTGTCAGGGCTGAATGTGGCCCTGGGCTAGATGCTCTTCAGCACATAAAAGTAAGAGGTCTCACTCTGACACTATTCTCCCAGTACCACCCCTGCTTCTACTATTTTCCCAGTACCATTTGTTGTTGTTGAGCAGCTTGACTGAAGGTGGATTCAGCAAAAAGATAAATTTTACACAGAAAATTACTCCTCAAATTCACTTAAAGTAAAATTTTCTTTAACATGAAACTTTTCCTGGCCACTAAAAGTATATGGACTTAATAGTTCATAAGGAAATCCTGATCCTATAAGCCTAAGAAATCCTTATTCACACTCAAAATGAATCAAATATTTTCCTTTCTACCTTTGCAATCTGTTGACCTTGGGAGTCCTGCTAAACAACAGACAAACAAACAGAATTGAAAACATCTCCTCCTTGGCATTCATATGATAAAATAATAGTAATAATAACAGGAAACAACTGGGACCTCTTGTACAGCACTGTCTCTCTGTGGTTTTTGCCATTATAGGAAAAAATAAAATACCTCGTATCTGAACAGAAAGTAATGATGGATGATCACAGTGACCTGGAGCCTGTTAACATTTTATTGTTGTAAAAATGCTTGCTGAGATGAAACGTAGGTGTTCTCTTACCTTAACAGCTCCCTGTAATATCCTCATCACCTTTAAAGAGCTCGAGGAAACCATCATCACACTTCAGAGCTGGATTTCTGGCTGACTCTGCGTAACCTCGGAACATCCTATCAGAGGGCTTAAAAGCACCGGCACCAGTACCGATGCAGGTATAACACGATTTTTATAGTTCTTTGACGACTCTGAAAAGCGTCCACACTATTTTAGCTTGTCCCTAAAGCCATTCTGGTGACCACATGCAGTGTGGAGAACCAAATGGGATGCTGGCAGCCAGGGGCAGTGTGACATTTTGAATCGAGATACAGGCATTAACAGGGGCGGGGCAAGTCTACTGGCGGAAGGGTGCTCTTTCCCAGTCAATGCATAATATGATCAGTAATACTGTCCATAAACACAGTTTAGATATGGCCCAAAGTATGCTTACCGAATCATAAAAAGTCAGACCATAAATTTATAATAATAACTCTATAGTAATATTGCTCAATTAATGCACAAAATGCAACACAAATGGCTTAATATAAAAGAGGATAATCATAATATTCATGCTAAAAACAAGGAAAATAAAAGATAATAATAATTAATTAAAACTCCAGGATAAGACAAGATAAAACCATTAACTGAAAACACTTCAGAAGAAAACAATGGCAAAAACATGTTTCAAGATTTTAATTGAAAGTGTCAGCAGATAAGACCTTCAGGCTGACTGTTCCAGAGTTGTGGGTAACAAAGGCGGCCTCTCCGTGCCTTTTAGTTCTGACCTCTGAAACCATCAAGAGGTTTGAGTCAGAGGATCTAAGGGGTCTAGGAAACACATCTTGACCATATCAGACAGATAAGATGGAGCAAGCCCATTCAGAGATTTAATAACCAATAAAATAATTTAAAAAATGATTATCTGACAGACAAGCAACCAATGTAATGATTTAAAGACCAGGGTAATGTGGGCTCTCTATCTGCTTTTTGTTAAAACACATGCTGCTGCATTCTGTACAAGCTGTAACTGACGAAAGACACATGAAACAGAAAAGCATTACGACTGTCCAGTCTGTTGGAGAAAAAAGCATGTATTAACTCTTCTGTGTCTGCCTCGGAGAGTAACGGCCTGACTTTGGCAATATTCCCTAAATGGCATGAGGACACTTATTTGGTCATGTTTATAATGTAACATTCAAAATATAGATCAAAGATAATGACAGTCCCTTGGTTTTAAGTGCAAATAATTTTAGGTGGTGAGACAGTTTATCTCTCTTAGCTTTTGCTCCAATGACAAGGATCTCAGTCTGGTCTTGATTTAATTGTAAGAAGTTCTGAGTCATCCGCGGTCTCATGTTGGACATACATGCAATCAAGTTGTTGATAGAACTGTAATCATTTGAGTGTAGAGAAATATATAGTAAGGTATCATCTGCATAATTATAGAAATTGATGTTGTGATTTCTAATAGTATTGGCGAGTGACGCTTATATAGACTGAAAAGAATGGGGCCTAAGATAGAGCCCTGTGGGACACCACATGTCATGTCCATGTTATCAGAGGAGCGCATCCATAGCCACATAGAATTGTCAATCAGTTAAGTAAGCCCTGAACCATCTAAGAACTGTGACAGAGAGGTGACCCAGTGTTCAAGTCGAAATAAGTCAAATAATAGTAGCACCTGTTCATTTGCACCTACTCAATAATGTTAGTTTATGACATTTTTCTCTTACGACATCTGTGTAATATTATATGATAGTGACTGTCAGTCTGCAAGTTCTTTCCAGAGTTTCACCAGATAACAGTAGATTTTGTCTGTCAGTCACAGATCACATCAACATCACCTTAGTACCAAGGAGGGTGCACACTATGAGTGTGAATTCATGAATAAACAACCTTTCACTCAGTAAAACAAGCAACAAAAAATGTCATCCTCACTGTCAACGATTTGACAGTGAGGATGGTGGGAGTTTTTGCCAGATTAGCTGAACAGTTTGCAGCAACAAATCTACTACAATAAACTAGGTTCTCACACAAACAAATTTGTGTTGTCTTTTTTTTGCTTCCCTAGCTCTGTGAGTTTCTCAAAGATGTATGCATGGTTTGACTCCAGGATAATTCTGTTATCTTTAAATGATAAATTAAATACAAGTTGATATCCAGCTGTAGATAATCCTTCTGTTTCATACTGGCGAACCTGCCAATGACTCTGAAGAAAATAGTAAATATGACAAGAATCATAAACAATGCTTCTCGGCCTTCCATATTCTCCCACATGTATAATATTGTCATGAATCATGTTGTCATTTTGTCATCATAATTTGACTGTAGGCTAGGCCTACTGTGCTTTGTTTTTTCATTTGTCTATTGAACATGCATCTATTGCATGTTTGTCCAATCTGCGAGAGGGATCCCTCCTCTGCCGCTCGTTTCTGGGGGAGTTTTTACTCATCCAAATTGAGGCTCTAGGGATAGAGGGTACTGTATGCTGTGCAGATTGTAAAGCCCCTTGAGGAACACTGTGATTTGTGATATTAGGCTGTATGACTTAGTGTGTCTGTGCAGCACTTTTTTTTTTTACACTTTGCAGTAGTTTAGCCATTATAGACTATTGCAAACTATGCCTGAAAAACAGTCCTGTTGGTGGCAATTCAAAATGGGACACAGATCAACATCAAAAGTATTTAACAAGTTATATAAATAAGTCATTTATATCAAACTTAATTGTAAAGTTATGCAATATGTATATATATATGTACATATATATATTTCACTCAGTGTTGTAAAAAATAAATTACAAAGTTCATCAAAGACACAGAGGCAAAACAAAGGTCAGGGGAACCCCTCAAGGGTTACCACACAAGAAACACTGTAGGAACAACACAATGTCACCAAGCTTTTTACTATTTAGCCCACTACATGATGTTCAATCTTCCTATACTGACAACAGTATAAAAAAAAGGCTCCTTTATGGGGCCCCTTGGTGAATGTTAGCCCTGGGTCAGCCCTGTCCCCCTTAAAACACACTTTTGCATAATAACACTCAGCTAATCAGTTATTCTTCCCTTCTGACTTGGACTATTTCATTTTCACAAGCAACAGCAAATGCCACTGGGGCTCTCTCTTGTTATCTAAGCGGCATCCAGCAGCAAAATGTTTTTGGTTTTTTTGCTTGTATCATTGACCTTGAGAGATAAAGACACAAGAAATGATTTAAAACATGGAATTTAAGCATTACATTGTGAAAGTTATATAATTACACAGTATGACAAGATTACTTTAGGGATAGTGGAAATGTGCTTTGTGTGAAAATAATACAAACCAACCATGAATGAATTATCTCTCTGTACTGTAAATGCCCTGTGGAAAATATTCATCTGCTCTCAAATATGTCTGAATTACAAATGTATGAATTATACTTGACTCAGTGTTTGCAATTGTGTATTGAGGAATAAAACACTGAATGCCAACATGAGTGTTTTAAAACATCAGTCAGTCAAAGGGAATCTGCATAATATATCGGAAAAGGGAACAGGATAAAATAGATGTGTTTTACTGTATATCTTGCTATAAATGAAACCAAAGTCAAGCTCAAAATCAACCTAAAGTCAAGCCAAAAATCAAGATAAAAGTCAGGTTTAAAATCAAGCTAAAATAGAGCTTTAAAAAATCAGGAATGAGAATGCAGGGTGGCACTATCACTGACATACTGCAAGGTGACTTCCAAAAATTCACAACAACCATGAGGCCATTTCACAGTTACTGAGAGACTGCAACAAGCAATAAGTCTCAATTAAAGAATGACCTTTTGTCATTATTCTGCTTTCAAATGTACCATCTCTTGAGTACCAGCAATAAAATGCAAAGTGATACTGCAGTCTCTGTCTTATTGTCTTTAAAGTCACTTTTCACTCCTTGGAGCTGTCATGTAGTTGAGCCCCCAGAGATGCTGCCTGAGGCCTGGGATCACCTGATCCCAAAGGAGGAGAAGCAGAGCAGACGCAGAAGAAGAAAGGAAGCCGATCTCTTTCTATCTTCTGTCTTCTTTCCACTATCCATAAACCCTGCATTTTGTTTGTGAGCTGGCTGAACTTCATTACTGATGTGGACCCTGGTTTGTTTTTCAAAGCCTCTCGACAGTGTAGTGGCCAATGCATGAGTGTTGAAGGATGTGAATTCATTTTCTGCTTTTGATCATAGCCTTCAGCATTCCCCTGTCCTTAACACTTCATGCAAATTCATTAATCACAACATGTTTTACTATTAATGACTTTTATATTTTTTCACTTTTAATACTCTCATTGATAGACACCAACATATTTGCTGAAAGGCTGTCATCAGTTAGCTCAACATGTTTTGAATAAAGATTTGACCTTGGGTATGCAATATGTGGATGAACCTTGAGATAACAATATAAACATAGCATGCTCCTGAATTGCAAGGAAACTGAAAATTCAAATAAATAAACAGGAATAAAGTCAGTTCTTTATCACTGGCTGGGTAAACAACATACTTAAAAATCATAACTATCATATACTCACAGATGGCTTAATCTTTCCAAACGCATGCTGTGCAGCCAATCATTGTTCAAACCCACAGAACTTTTTCTGTTAAGTTTGTGTGGAAGTCCTCAGGGTGTGTGAAAATGAGTATAAAATTATAGTCAAGGCAAGCAATAAAAAATATTTTAAAAAACATGACATTTCTATTATATTTCCCCCAATGTATCATATGCAGTCACTGTCAAACTATAAAGAAAAGTTTTGCTTTTATTCAAAGAAGATCAACTGAAACTCTTGCACTCCACATAACACAGACTAGATTTTGTGGTCTGCCTTTAAAAGGTCCAGTGTGTGATATTTACAGGGATTTATTGGCAGAATATGGCAGGAATGGAGTATAATATTTAAAAGTATGTTTTCATAAACACCTGAAAATAAGAATAATTGTGTTTTTGTTCCCTTAGAATGAGACGATTATGTCTGCAGAAGGTCCTCTTCGATTGAGGGTGCCATGTTGCACCTCGATGTTTCTACAGCAGTCCAAAACGGGCAAACCAAACACTGACTCTAAATAGGGTCTTTAACTTTTTTTTTTTTAGTTTTGTGGCCATCGTTCTCCCCCCGTTCTCACTGTTCTCCTCCCACTCGGAAGGGTAGGGTGAGGCGAGATGTTCACAATCTGCAAGCTCACTGCTACAAGGCACTAAATCCTACATACTGGTCCTTTGAATAAAAAAAAAAAGTCGACATTACTTAAATGCGTTTACTTTGTTTTCATTTGTCAGGTTTGAAAGCTAGCCTTCTCTCTGAGTTAAGACGAAACATCATCAGCCCTCTCACTTGTTTCCTCTCTGTTCTGTCTCACTGAGCACATTTAAACCGGAGCCCCAGGGAGCAACTAGAGGTGTGAACTGGTCCTTTTAGAGGAGAAAATGGAGTTCACGAGCAGCTGACATTTAAATTCTCTGAGGATCAGGCCAGAGATACTTTTAGTAGAGTGGAACTTGCAAGCCGAACAAGGATTTTGGATAGGTTTAAAAGAATGACTGAGAAGTGGAGAGGTCAATGGCAGTCTTCTTTTATATGTTGTATAATATTAAAACTTTTCTACTAATGTTGTCATATCTCTGTAAATGTTTTTTTTTATTATTATTATTACGACCTAGATGTATCTCTTTAGATCCTAGAAAAGATTTGTGCAAAGCTGCTGCTGCTACACCATCCTGCCAATTGTTAACCAACAACATGACCCCCTCAAATTTGCCTACAGGGCCAAGAGGGGCACACAGGATGCTGTGGCCTCCTTGTTGCACCTCCTTCTCCTCAGGCACCTTCACCAGGATCCTCCTGCACAATTTCCTCAGTGACAAACGGAAAGCTGTTCGAGTAGGCACAGCAACACATCACCAGCACTCACCACCAACAAAGGAGCACCTCAGGGTGGTGTGCTGAGCACGTTTGTCCATAGGCCATACGTCAATGCCCCTCACCCACTGCCACCTACCTACCTCAAATACTCAATGTCAGGAAAACAAACAAAAAATAGTAAAAGGTACCCCCTCACTCCAGAACCCCATCATCATAAATGAAAAACAACTGAAATAAATAGCTTCATCCAGCATAAAAGGGACATTTAAAAAAAATGAGCCATCTCCTCCTGTTGTACCAAAGTATTTCTCAACCCATCCTGCTCTGCTGCTCCACCTGTCCCCCAACATGCTCTCTTTCACAAACCAGGTTAAACTCACATGTATAACCAACACATGCTGCCAAGATTATATGTCTCCTCATACCCAACCTCTCAGAGCAGAATTGTAAGGACATCACACACATTCCAAGTACAATAGCACAGAATATCACAGCACTCAATTGCCACTTCACCGCACTGCCCTCTGGGTGCGGGTGCAGGTCCCTGAGGCCCAGAAGGAATCACCTTGGCAAAAGACTGCTACCCATAGCCACAGGGCCTGAAATAGGTTGATTTGCTGAGGAAACTACATTCTGATTTTGAGGTTGTTTTGCCTGCCGTTGTGTAGTGTTGTTTTGTATTTCAGATGTTTTACTGTTGTAGCCTAACTAACTCTCGAAAATATCGTATGCAATTTCACAAATAAATGTCACTTTACTCACTATGGGAGCACTACTCAGAATGTAAGACAATTGTAATAGACATGCAGTGCCGCTGCTACCTATGTGCATCATTCACTGTGTGTTGGGCACTGTGTGCTGGAGGGTGCATCAAAAACAGCCTCTCACAGCTCTACTGCATTAATAAACTCCACGGAGACACCCTTGTCCTTAGTCGCCATTATTCTCTTTCAGAGGTTGTAGCAGGCTCGGTTTTAAAGCTAAAGTGAAATTAGACTGAGGACAAAACTGGCATAGCGGTTCTCAAATGAGTCCCCTGACCTCTCACCTCTAGGTAACTGAATGAAAATTGGTACTCAATTTCATTGAGTTCTATGGGTACCCAATTCTCACCTTTAAAGACTTGTCCACTTTATGCCAATCCCGTGCAGTTATATGCATCAAAAATGTGTCATTTGTCAGCCCAATTATATTCATGTGATTATGTTAGCCCCATTAGTAACCATTTCATTGTAGCGAGGCCTTTTTTAAACCTGACCTCACTGTACGTAATGACCTGGATGATCACAAACTTCACAACCACAAGCTGGAGATCTGGGGCATTCAGAGGATGAGGCTCTCTGAGGTATATTGACAACACAGGGGTTTCTGAGGAATTTCCAGTATTGAAATTATAGCAATTACACTTAGGGTGCCTAAATGACCAGCAGCAGCCCTGTAGACATAAGCCTTTATAAGTCAGGGAGGGCCTCATGAAAGAGGCTACTCATTTGCATTATCAAAGATGCACAGTTTTTGGAGCCTGGCAAGGGACTATAAAATTAAAATATCTCAGCATCTGCACTGACATCCATGTTTTAAGTCACTCTTTCAGTTTGTCAGCTTTATGGAACCGCAGTGGAATACTGTCATTCTCCATAATACCCTTAGGTCTGATGAGGTTTATCTAAAATATATTGAGGTTGTATATATAAAATAGTGTTTTTGACCAATTATGTGATCTTGTTTTCGATTATGCATGCTGTGTAATAATTTCTGAAATTTCTGAGACTACTGAGACTAATCCAGTGGCTAATCCCATGTATTTCCAATCATCAAAACAAGAACAACAACAAATATTTTAACTCTGTGCTTCTCTTTTGTCCTTTACAGCTTGTGCTTAACCTTAAAGGAGAAATGTGTAATATATTCACTGTTCTCAATCATAAAATTAACATATGTCATCAGTCATTAAGGAAATGCAGGCTTTTCAATAACAACGCTACAGCCAGCCTTCTTTGAACTCCATTAAATTTAATATATATTGTCTATGGCTCCATCTCCATGTGGACTGTAGTGCTGATTTTTGAGTGCTAGGGTGTTACATATTGCTCCTTTAATATTGCTCAAGATTTTCATGAATCTGTGCAGAGGCAAAATGTATGGTTGTTTTCTGTGCTTGGCACCTGTAGCATTAAAAGAGAAGTTCCACATTTGCCCTGCGATTTTTTAATTACAAAGCTGTTAAGGTTTCCTCAGGACATGAACAAGCTAAGGAGACTGAGAATAAAGAAGACAATATTAGTGTTTTCCTTTAATTGATTTGTCTTGGTCTTATAATGAGTTCATATTCCTTTTAGTCCTTTTCATATGTCTTGTGAAATGATATTGAAATTAAAATAGCACCTCAGGAATTTTCTTATTTGGACAGACAATTTTCATTATCAAAACTGCAATACATTTTGCATTCTCTTGGTTTTGTCGTGCAGGCTTTTATTAAGCTAATGCTGTCTGGTCTGTCAGTGATAAAGTATGAGTAGTGAATCACCACAAGGCCATTTCATAGGTGGATATGTGGTCCATCCTAAGAGGAATATAAAGCATTTCAATGAGCTGCCTTAGACAGCTTAGACCTATTTGGAAACACGTGAAAAGAATGTCCGCTCTTTTCAAAGGGCTAATCCTGTAACACCACCTCATAGGGGGTTTTTTTTCTCTATACTTCAAAATACAAAGCTGATTTCCAAAATTGAATTGAAGCAAATTAAAGCCTCTGGGTGGACAGAGGTTTTGTTCAGCTCTACAACTGTTTCATTTTTGGTGCATTTGGAGGAAATTCAATTCACTAAAAAACTTTCCCAGTCAGTTTAGACTTAATGATTCTGAGCAGGTTTCTCTCTTTTGAAAAGATATGACAGGTGACATCTTTTTTTCCTTCACTTTTGTTTCTTTTTTTGAAACTTTTTCACTTCCTGCCCACCATCCTGAAAACCTTTCTGCTCTCATTTTATCTTTGTGTCACCTCGCTTCATTCAGCCCCCGTTTCATTCTGTAATGTCTTGTGTTATATTTTCTTTTATCTTGTTACTCCCACATACTTGCCATTCCTTTTACCCTCAGTATCTTCCAGCAGGTCCAATCTTCCTCAAAGACCTTGTGAACATATTCTCTACATATTTATATCATGCTGCATGTTGACAGGGCACTATTTTCAGAGTTTTAATACCAACAATCTATTCTGGGCATTCCCTGTTAACCCTCTACTTGACCTCTACTGTCAAGTTTACATTTCAAAACTTCCCCAAAAGCTGACTTTTTTTTTTTTTTGCCAAAGAATGTTTCAAAGATCTTTCCCTTTGTATATTTTCTGAATTGTCACTAGAGCTGTCATTCCACTGACCACATTTTTCCCAGCTGGGAGTGCTGAGCTTTGCATTGTGGGACAACAGAGTCAAACCAAGAATTGCACTCAAAGACACAGCTTTAGATTTCAGATATGCATGCGTGTGTTTGCATTATGCAAGAGAGGACAAACTCTTCACACTGCAGTCGGTACATAGCGACAACTGTAAAATGTTAAATGAGGTAGCCTATTTGACAAGTGCTGAAAGACTAACAGATGTTTATGTTCAGAACTAAGCTAAGCCACAGTTACCCTGCAGGTTTTATACCCTACCTCTCATGTCTTACTTGTGACCATTGATTTGATCAACTGTCTATAGCTAATTAAGTAAAAGTTAGCTGCTTGAGTTGGTGGAGAATGATATCATGGAGGATTCTGGATGAAGCAGAGCCAGGAAAAATGCATTGCACAAAGTATAGCCATATACTAATAAAACCTTTAAGTGTTTGCTTTCTGTGACACCATAGTGACTGTCAATATTACAGGTGGCTTAAATGTGTCTCTTCTGTGGTCGAGGTTGGTGTATTTTGAAAAGGAGCTGTTGGCTTTAATTGAGCATTCCTGTACTGTAAATCCTGCTGAGATGCAGGTGAATGTATGTCTTACTCATGTGTGAACTATGTGTACTATAAATCCTGTTAAGATGAAGGTGAATTAAGTGCTGTTGGCTGTAAGTCAGTCTAGCAGCCCTGGGAGGGAGGGTATAATTGTGCCCATATTTAAAGTACACCTGTCCAGACTTGGTCTGGGACTATGGTCTAACCAGTGTGCATCACGAACATCACAACACTATGCGGGATAATGAGTTGCAACAATTCCAACAGAGCAGCTAATGTTATTGTACACTCTGATAGTACAGACCATGTTTTCAAACCCCACCCAGGGCCCCTTAAGTCCATTGCACGTTCATGCATGCACACATGTATGCACTTAGGCATGCACCTATGGGGGATGGGGAACAATTATTTCATTTCTTAGCGTACTGACCAAGCACTCCTTTCAACACCATGCACACCATAAATGGAGCATTTTTGTTACCAAGTACTTAACGAAATAAGTAACCTTCCTGGAGATCTTTAGAAAAGACAGACTTTCTCTTTGGTATGGCAGCTAACTGTTAGCATACTGTCAGGATGATAAATGTAATGTAATGTAAGCGCTGAAACCACTTGTGGTGAGAACTGGGGTAATTTGTCAGTGAATGTTGAAAACTGGGACATTTTAGTCTTATACAGATGTTTGTCAGGAGTTGGGACACCCAGCTTTAAACCAGGACAATCCTGACCAAAGTGGGACATGTGGCCACGATACGATAGTAGCATTGAGGATCAGAAATACAAGGCTGCACAGTGAATATGGTAGTCATTAACTGGGCTTTTTTTTTATTGTAACATAGATGAAACACTCCTCAGCTTTGGGGTTACTGCTGTCATAAGCTAGTTTGCCAGACATGCTAATGTTTGCAGCTTATGTTAGAGCATACAAACACTTTAATCCATTTGTATTTTTGGCTATAGAGAGGGGAGAAAGGCAACCAACATCCAAATTTTTGTATCACTCTTGCTACAGCCCCATTCACATCACCTTACCGTGCAGAGTAATCCAAAGCTTGACAAATTTTCCATGTCTTCTTATGGTTGCTAAGCTACAATTTGACAATCACTGTTGGAGGGAGGATCATTAAGAGTCAGTCTTTAAAATCAGCTTCTTTATAAACTTTGATGATGTACCAGCTGTTGCATAGGATGTTCAGCGCTTCATTTAGTTGAGTGAGTCTACATGCAGGAACACAGATTGGGAGCCAGTCGCTCCTGCTGCAACACCTGATGTTGAGTTGACGGAAATGACAGGCCAGTGGGCTCCAGTGAGAGAGAACAATGACAGCTTGATCGACTTGGAGAGGGATGTAAATGAGCCACTAGCGTGCCCTGTGAGTATAAAGTGGCAGATTCAGCCCTGCTGTCAGCCCCCTCTCAACCTCTACCTCTTAATGCGATTAGAGGCTTTAATTAACCCCAATAGCTTCCTCCAGTGACTCTCTAACAACAGACTCACAGACTACTAAACTGACGAACTTGCTCTTCATATTAGTTCCTTCTGTTCGCAGTGTATGAAGTCTTTCCATTTACCATCCCTCTGTCTGTTTATTTCTCTCTTTCGCTCTCTCTTGAGTGTTTTTCCTCACTCATCTCATCTCTCATTCATGAGATGTGTTCTTGTATTTTTCCCCCATGGAGTCCACTCGGTGGCCTGATGTCATTTTATTCCTGAAAAATGCGTCTCTTCTGCTGCCTGCATGAGGAAGTATTGGATTTGGAGCGAGTTTCCTCCACTTTGTTGAACTAACTATACAAGACTAATATCCGATCACTACAAATGAAGTGTGTTGTCTCATACACACTCACTGTATTGACCAGTCTCAATAGCAAAAACAGCTTTGTAGCTGTGATTTATGTGACTTTCTGAGAAAAGAGCCCTTCTGTCTTTTAATCACCTGGCGACTGTGATTGATTCCTCTGTGTCTTCATGCCTCGACTGCTGAAATGCACGGGACACCTGTCACGTGTCTGCCCACTGGTTCGTCTGTAATGCTGCTAAGCAACAGCAAATTAGCTTCCAGTGCGGCATTGATTGATTTTAAAGTTATTTTCGTCACTTGGACTGGAGAAAGGCTCGATTATGTCTCTGTTCTTTCAACCTCTCCTGAGGACAGCTTGATAGTCACAGACAACACCATGATGTCCAATCACCAGCCATGGTGCCTGTCATGTGCATTTTGTTTGGTCAATTTATTGGTGGACGGATGGTAGCCTACATGTGGTTGGTCTACTTTCTCACTAAACATTGACCACATGACTACAAAAAAATCAATTTGGTATCAGTTTAAGTGTACTCTATATTCAGAATATTTTCACTGATTTTTTAACAGGAAACCACCATTATACAAGCCAAATATTGCTCTCTCCAAACCAACCAGATTCCATTGGCAAAATCTGAACTAACTTTTTTAAACACCAAAGTCACACAATAACAAAACAAACTAACAGATTGAGGCAGTGGTAGACCAGCATCTCCCATGTCCTGCAAAGGAAATTAACCAATTTCGCCTGTGGAGTCTGGTTGGAGAACGCTGTCTCATGGCAAAGTGGTGAAAATATTCTAAATATAGCATATACTTTTTTTTTAAAGGTGGACCTAAAGGTGCTGACCCTGTCCCCAGCAGTACATTTCTTAGTTCCTGTGCTGTTGCCCCTCTTTGCTTCTCCTAACTGGGAGCCTGCTGATCGGCATCTACTGTAAGTGATACACTGGCTATTGATAAGTACCCAATACAGCCTCGCATCAAAGAATCCAAGCTAACCCTTCAAGGAGTTAAGACACCCAAACCCTTTTTTCCCCTCAATATATGAAGCAATTCAGCACTGAATGTTGACACTGGACAGAAATTGTGAGGTGCAGAATCCTCCAACATGGACATAAAACTAGATGCCCACATGCCTGAGAGTATTTATGTAGGTGTGAAGTGGTAAGTGTGAGTATCTGTGTGTGTATATGATACTGCATGCCTGTGTGTCCCTATATAAACTGAACACAAAGCCACGTGTCAGCAACGTGTCAACTGGCCATTTGTACCTGCTTTATCCCGTCCAACATGTCAACCTGAAATAAGCAACATTTGGAAGCAGCAGTGAACTGGACATGTGGGCTGTGCCATCATGCCACTGTCTAACAAGCAGACAAGTGGCTGTAATGGCTACCTGCTGTGATTTGTCCAAACTGGCACTCAGACGTGCACCTGCAGAGTGTCTCCACACCCACCACTCTCACGTCAGTAGACACCAGATGGACGTCAGAGACGGGAATGAAAGTACAAGTGTGACCCAGAGCTCCAGCCATCCGTGAAACCACTTGAGAGAGAGGTCTTCTTTGACTGTTTGAGCAGCAGAAAAGCGCCTGGAGATACCCACTGGAGCCAAATGTGGAGTATGATCACATGCTTTGCATATCTAATCAGATAAATGTGTAAAATACAGTACATCCATTATCCCCAAGCTGCAACAGGACTTTAGAACATCCCCAGCAGTGATACTGAGGCACTCTGAAGCTCGTTGCTCCAGGCAGGACTTATAAAGCTGATTGTCCAGGAAATTGATGCCCCATCATGCCAGATTTCATGCTTATACTATGTTTTCCACTATAACCTGATGGTATATATGACTATCTGTTTGTGCATAGAAATATGGAGGTAATCTGGTAAACTGGAAGCATAGCAGGCCATTCATCACTCCTGCTGTGTCTGCATACTGTCAATCCCCAACAAATTGAATCGTTAGAGGAAGATGATTGAGAGCGACAGTCAGACGTGCTGCTTTCTGACAGATGTGGTGAACCTCATGCTTAACAGCATCAGAGCAGGAATGAATGCAGCAGAATGAAAGAATGCACAGTAATCTTTGAGGACTTGAAAATGCACATGGATTTGAACAAGATGGATTTCTTCATCTATAAAAGGCAAAACCTTACAATGTCTTCTTATATAGCATATAGTAAATTCTGTTTTTCTTTCAACACACTATTGTTTGTAATCTGTGTTTAATCTCTAAGTCCTTGTAAAGGAAAGGGGGAGTTTTTCTTCTAAACACATTATACATGTTAGAACAGCTGCTGAAAAGAGTGGCAGTGCTGAATTCTGAAGTTCACTGTACAAAACCACAACTTTACAAATTTATTCACTGATTTTGGTCAAACTAAATCATATTTTGTAGAGAAAATATTTTCTGGTTTCCTGATGGACAGATAGCTTTAGCTGATTACTTTAGCTGCGTAGCAAACATTGACTGTTAGCTGCCGTTAGCTGGCAACACAACCGGGCCATTCAGCCTCCCAGTGACACTGGAACATAGACCAACAGGAAATAAAGTACTGAGGTTGTTTACTGAGTTTGCTGATGGAAATATAGCTTTACTTGTTGCTAAAGTAAATTTACTATTGCCCCTAGCTCGTTTAACCGTGACTCAGCCCAGCAAGAAAATCACCTCAGTAATGTAGCCTGGGGGCATAACGCAGAATCACTGCTGCTGATTACTGTATGAGTTTCAGTATGTATTCTTTAGTGGCATCTAGTGGTGATGTTGTAGATTGTGTGCAATTGAATACCGCTTGCCTCATCCTCCCTTCCGAGGGTATAGGTGAAACTACAATGGCCATGAAACTTGTGATGAAAAATGTGAAAGGACCTGTCTACAGCCAGTGTTTGGTTTGTCTGATCTGGGCTACTGTAGAAACTTGGCAGTTTAACATGGTGGACTGCTTAGATCTGCAGCCTCTGTATAGGCTCATTCTAAAGTAGCAAAAACACAATTATATTTATTTCAGGTTATTATACACAAATGAAGACATACTCATGAATATTATATCCCATCCCTTCCATCTTGCCTATGGCTTCTTCTGTGCTCATACTTTTGAACCACCGATAGCAATAGGCAGTAAATATATACTGTACTCGACAATAACACAGGCATCTTAAAGAGGGCTGAGACCAAAGGCAAAGCACTTGCAGTAGAAAAGCTCTCACCATGAGTCCTTTTCAGTCGAAACACACATGTTCTGGCTCTTGTCTGTGTGGGCGGCGAAAACCTAATGTTCATAGTTACTAAATAAAGAGATTGCATGCGGTGCAAATATACAGAGGGTGTACAGACTATAACATTAAAGCAAATATTGACATAAGTGGGATGAAGTGTGGGTTGAAAAGAACATTAAAATTCACACAACTTTGCCAACAAGTCACACTGGAAACCATGATTTGAGATCAGGGATTGATGATACAGTATTTATAAGTTTAATATGTTTTTATTGCTCTAAATTTGACCAACTTTACACCTGTGAAGCAATTAAGAGTGACATTACCATGCTGCACTGCAACAATCAATTTAATCATCACACAATCAAAATGAAAATGTATCCAATTTGGGACATTACGCTGTGACCATCTCCATTTAGCTAAGTGTAATTGAATAAACAGGCGTGGTATGAACAAATCAGCATAAACCTTCACACTTGTAAACCAAATATATTGAAACACGGTGTCGTCATGATGATGTTTCAGTTTCCTAGCAACAGAACATATTCAACACTCGTCTTCTGTCTTTGTTTTTTTCTTAATGGGAGCTGATGACTGCGAGACAAGCAGCAAACCAGCCTCTGATTAAAATCAGACTCTACATGGCACTTGAGACGAGGGAGGGAAAACAACATGTGTGTTACGTGTTCCAACTAAAAATACACCCGATGTGAAATTCGTCTCCAACACCAGCAACCCTCCCCTCATGGTCTATCATCACGTTTGAGCATGACTTGCTGCAAGAAGAGAAAATCAGTGTCACAGGTTAGGAGAGAGAGAGAGAGAGAGTGGAGCTTAAGGAGGCTTTCTGACCTGCTAGTCCAAGCATCCTCCACTGTGGGTTTTGTCTTTTACAAGTTTATATTTGAGTTATCATGTGAGAGTGAAGAACCTGTAGGGGGAGAGAAGCAAATTTATTCTCACTCTTGCCCAGTCACAAACTATGGCCATAAGTAATTCTGGTGTATTGACATTCCAGTGCAGTACAGTAAAAAGCATACTTGTTCTCTTTATTGCCAAGAGTTAAGTGAGAAGATTGATACCACTCTCATGCCTGTACAGTAAACAGCTGGAGCAAGCAGCTGGTTAGCTTTGTTTAGCATAAAAACAGAGAACGAGGAAACTGGAAGCCTGGCTCTGTCTGAAGGTATCAAAATCTGCCAGCAACTTTAGCTCACTAATTAACATGTTATAGATGGTTTGTTTACTTTTTACAAAAAGTGTAAAAACAACAATTCATCACAACCCTGCAGAGGGTTGTGTCTTGGACCATGGGTACATCTCTGGTTTCTTAAACTGCATCCATGCATCCCTCACTTGCATCCTTTTCTTGCCTCTTAGTCCCTCCCATCAGGGATTCATGGAATCCTTTCTTCTGAAGCGTCACGTAGAGCTATGTCCGTTTGTAATGATGGCGGCAGCCGATCACAGCTGGATCAGCTGCCAGTCGGCTTTAACAGCTGTAGAGACTTTTGATGGAGTTTGTGTCTGTGAATGTGTGCTCTGTGTTAATATTTATAAAGGCTCACATCAGTTACCATCAGTGGTAGAGCAGCAGCCTGTTACCTGTTTAACAATACCTGCACATAAAAAACAGCCTGCATTCTGCATCTAAACTGTGTCCCAATCAGATGTTGAATGTACGTTCAAAGTAAGTCAAATGTTTCAGGGAAAATTAAAATAATGTAACTTCATTCCTGATGCTTAGGCATGATCAGCCTCACCTGTGACTGAATAAAATAATGATAAATGATGTAAAAAAGTGTTTCTTACTGACAAACAGACTCCCCTCTCTGACTTGATTTATAACTGTAATTTAAAAAAATATAATGGGGGAAATCGTGAAAAGAAAATTCTAACAAATGAAGGGTGATTTTTTGTGACAAACAGATTGGCTCTGAGTTCATCCAAATCCTCTTGTGCACATAAATCATCCGCCCGACTTCTCCTGAAGCATTTATTTCCTCAGACTTAGTTGAAAAAAAAGTTGGTTTCTTTATTGTGCGTTTTACTAAAGTCTGAGTGTTTTCTTTAATGATTTACTTTTATGATTAGAGATGCTGCCACAGACGTTTCCCTGCACACAGCTCCTGTGCCAAGTGCATAATTGCGCACCGCTACTCTCCTGGGGGGGAGATGCTTCCACGTGCGATCCATCCACTATTAATCATAAAGTTAATTTTTATGACCTGGCTGCCAAATCTGCAGATAAACTGCAATCTGAGCATCACAGACCTGTAATTAGCTAAGATTTTTAAGTGGATGGTGAATCAGGAAATAAATCAAATATCAAACTTGGGAGTGATGCACTTGAGTTTAATCTGTTATTTGTCTTCACTCTGGTATGAAACTCCGGTCATGTTGTCATGTATCAGATCAGCTTGTTCACATGCAGTGTCAAATCAGTAAACAAAAGGGTGTGTCAGTGGGTTAAAAAACATCCTTGCTCATCGCTCCTCCTCGATCCCTCCTCGATCCTTGATCCTCAATCCTCACTCCTCTGAGCCAAAATAAGAGACTTGGGATGGGCCAAAGATGGCGGACCAGTAGAACTTGTGGTTCAAACGAGGATCACAGATTGAGGATTGAGGAACAAGGAATAGACAAATAAGAGACCTGGGATGTATCCTATTTCTTGTAAAATAATTCTGTAACTTCTTGGAGTTTCCACTGAAAATCGTCTGATATTTAACTTGTGATAAAATGGCAATGATTTTTTTTTTCTTTCTTTCTTTCTTTTTTATTTTTTTACAGATTAGACAAAAAAAAATGATATAACATGCTTTAAAGGTGCTACAAGACAGATTTTTGTTTCCTTTGGACTGAGCAGTTTTTCAGATATTGTGCATAGCCATGTTAACTGAGTGCTCATCTAACAATCAGCAACAAAGCAAATTGCCCAAAATAGGGCAATACATGGTAATTACAGAGGGGATAGGTTGGTAACATGCAGGTAATAATGGGGCAAAAGCATCTCAGGGTAATAATGATGCACAACATCTCAATGATAGAGTGATGAAGAATGATGGTAAGAAATAGGGCCGTTTCATTGTCACTTTTGGACGCGCCAAATCAAACCATGCTGCGATGATTTGCATTTCCATTACCAGTTATAATGCACCAAGCTGTGCCTACTGGCGCCTGAGACGGACCATCTTCAGAGTGGGGTCAAAGCACACCCTACCTGTCTCCAAGTGTGTGTCCAAGTGTGTAATACTTTCAGTGATAATGAGATAAACTGATATCCTGCATCATTAGTTAATTGCAAATTCAAACATTCAAGTATCACCATCTATTTTTAATTCCTCTGGTAATAAATTTCACACTAATATCCTCCTACTTTTTACCCTGAGATAATCTGATATTCCCTTATGTAAACAGATGAACCTCTTATTACCTTATTACAGTAATGTTCTGCAACATTATATATCTCCCCATTGTTACCCTCGTGTTTTTACCCCATTATTACCTTTTTACAGAAAGTAAGTCCATTATTACCCATAGTCTCACTCATTTACCAAGATATTACAAGGTTTTTATACGACTTAAGAACCATGGTATTTCCTCAGTATTAATTTGATGTTTCCATGATATTACCCCCCTTATTACCTTGTAATTACTGAGGTGGAATGTTAAGTGCTACCAGCAGCTTGGTCCTTCCATAAAACACATTCAAATAACCTCCACGCCTTCACTTTTTTGTCTAAAATTTTGACAAAAGAACAGAAATATTTACAGATGTGATGTGACTTTGTGTGAGTCTTCCAAGTGACCATCACGTTGTCTCATGGGATTCCAACAAATTGCTCCACTTCCTGATTTCCATGGCAACATGCATTTCCATCACAGTGTGATTTTGGATTGGAGACTCAGTTTCACCCTGTCTGCCATCTGTCTCTCCAATATGGAGGTTTGTTTTGGTTTTTTACAAAAGAAAAAAAAAACAGCCTTTTAGGTAGAAGGAGAAGAGGAAAGGCTTGGCAGAGCACCAAACAGATTCCCTCCACTTGTTTATGTAAATTATTCATGCTCTTGATGCATTATGCATCTGGTATGAGACACACGCAAATCAAGCAGCACTGTTTCATGTTTTGTCTCCATGTAAGCAAGTAGTAATTTGGCATAGCCATAGTCATACTGAGTTCTGTCTAGCACCCATTCACAAGCTATTCTGGGCACAGAGCTCAGCTGAGCCTTGCATCTGAATACAAAGATGAAGCTGTGATTTTGCCTGTGTATGGTTTGGCAAAATTATAGATGTGTCTCTTATGCAACATTGAAGGTCATTCAAAAACTTTGGATGCATTTTGTAGCTCGTACTGTAACGTGTAAACTGAAAGCGACTGAACAGTTGGAGAACTGACCTGATCTATGAAACAGAGAGAATTGAAAAAGCAGAGAAATGTCCCAACCTCCCATCATTTCTCTGGCAAGCATGCAGAGAAGCCACATCCTGTACTGTAATTATAAATACTAAACAATAATGTTCACACATTCACACATCGATTTATTAATTTATTTATTTCCTTTGTTGTTGCACTTTATTTTACAATGCACTAACATAGCATATAATGCTGTACATTCAAACTTATTAGACAAATACGAGAAATAATATGTTTTTATTAGAGTAGTTACCCTAATTATACACTTCACATGCAACAGTACACAAAATAGAAAACAGAAATAATTTGTTGTTAATTAGACCCTTTATTAGACCCTTAATAGACTTTATTAGAATTTAAATAGGAACACATTACAACTTAACTGTACTATAAACTAAAGTGTACGATAGACTCTACCCTTCAATAAAGTCTAATAATGGTCTAACAGTAGGAAATGATGCATTTTACTTTACAGTGCAGTTCTGTTGCAATGTCTCTCTAACCATACTGTAAAATAAAGTGCGACTGTGGAGACCTGTACCAGTGTCCTTCACAAACTGTCCCGGTTGGAGAGAAATGAAACGGAGACATGTGGTTTGTTGTTTGAGGCAATATAGCAACAGAGGGCAGTCTGGTCTCCTCTAGCCTTAAAGCAATAACCTCACACAGTTTCATACATCTGAGGCCATCCTATGCAGTTCAGCAGCATGGCAGAGTGCGACTAAAAGCCAGTTCTCAGTGGCTGCACTCTGTGACTCACAGAGGTTGACGCACTTTCCCGAGAAAGTAACTCTGCGAGGGCTTGGGGCTGCCCCACTGTGCACAGTGCAAGAGGTCTGCCTCGCAGACATTTGGAGCCCTTTATGCTCTCTTTATATAACTCGACAGACCAAGCTTCAACAGCAAAGAAAACAAAAGCATGGCAGGATGTTGGCAGGAACAAATTTACATGCCATTATAAAAACGTCATTTATTAATTCAGCACTGTAATTGTTGTTGTCCTACAAAGCCATGATAACGATTTCCAATTATATTGTCATCTGATTTAATAACATTAACATTTGTCTTATGGAGAGAAAAACAAACAGTCCAGTTGATTGAATGAAATATTAAAGATGCGCCACACAGAAATGTTCAGTGTGTGGACTGTGAACATTGCAAGGAGTCCTTACAGCCACTAGAAGCTGACACACTGGTGACTGGTGTGAGTCCCTTAGCTTGTTAATAAATGAGATTTTTTGCATCTAACAGTCTTGGTTCAATAGACATCATAAACTGTATTATTCATATACTTCAGTCCTGAGAGCCAGACAAAAACATTTGTGAACAATGTGAAAAATTGCGATACCAGATAACAAAGACTCCAGGTGACAAGGTGACTAGTTTAACACTCTGAACAACCAGATGCAATAAGATATATTAGTGATCTCTGATTCATGATTAAAGTAGCAATACTAATTATGTCAAACTTGAAATCACCATGTTTTTGTGCCATATACTGTTCCCTTTGAAAGCGTCCCTTGAAAAATTAGATTTTTTAATTTATAACACTTACATTTGGTTGTTGCTCAGTTTAGTCTAGTTTTAGTCAATTAAAGGTGAAGTAATCAATTCTGGAGGAAGATAGTTGATAGCTGAGTCTCATTCCAAGGTTGTGAGACACTGACATTTTGTGAATGAGATGCAACATTAAGCAATTAATTCCTGTGTGTGCGACATATTGACCAAAAAAGATGAATTCTCCTGCTTGCAGAGCTGTGCAGCAGTGCCTACACGTACCACAATGCATTGGAGGTACGTTTCTGATGCCCCATGTTGGCGTGTTATCACCACCCTAGTCTATAGCAATTACTTTGTTGTCCAGAACATAGCGTTAACTGACAAAAAATACTCATCTAGCACACCTGCTGGCTATCCAGAGGAGACTAGAAATTTAAGCTGATATAACCTGTAGTTCTTCCTTACATCCAGTGACATCAGTGTGACATCACTGGCTGCAGGAACATAGCAGATTTTGCAGCATTAGAACTCAGCTTTCTCGGTCAATATAGAACACACTTAGGAATTTATTCTTTCGACTGACTACATTTCCCATCAAGACTGACTGTGCATACACAGGTCACTTCCACAAGTGCCAAAGTTTTCCTATAAAGGCTATTATGGAATTTTTGCTCAATGATGCCAAAAAGAGCCTGACCCAGCATTAGGTTTTTATGCAATAGTCTAAACTGCATTATTCATTTCTAATTTCTTGTCACACTTTTCTAAGGCTACAGCTGTCGCCATCTTTAATGCGTCATTCACTATAGTTACTGCAGCATATCAAGGTTTTTCCCAGCTGTTTTGTTGTTGTATTTTTGATCCTTGTCAGCTGGACTGTAGAGGATAGTAATTGTTGGGTATTGCTTTTTTCCAAGGACAGCTCTTATATTACTCTGTAAGACAAGATGCCGCTTGTTGGTGCAACAGGTCAAGCACATCGCTAAATCCATTTCTAAAGGGGAGATAATTAGGCGGTGGAGGTGGTGGAAGAGGTTCTGCTTTACAGTGAATGAAATCATGATGACAGTATATAACACTTAATTTGTCTATTTGTAAGTCTAATTTTTATTATTTTCAAAAGTTACTTTTTGTATAGTTGTCTAATTTTTATGATGGAAAGAGTTATAAATTAATATTTTTCATCATGGTCCTTATTGACAAATTAACACTGCTCTGTATTCCAGGCTGTTAGTGTTCTGACAGAAAAACCTACAGTTTAAAGACGACACCAGGCTATCCAACATGAGTTATCACCTCTGTTCAGGAAAAAAGTGAGGACAGCTCCCGGTCCCCAATTCATCAGACTGTCCAAATACAATTGCACAGCCAGCCCCAGATCAAGCACACCATTTATTAACTCGAATCTCTTGGTGTCAGCCACAACACCTCATTCATCCTAGCACTGTGCTGATCCCATGGGCCTTTTACTCCAAGACAAGTGGATAGATCCTACCGTTCAGGACCTGTGGGTGTCTGGCACATATAAATTGCAACTGTTTTAGTTTGGATGTAATTTTTTTTTTACCTGTATGAAACCCCTCACCTCCTTTGCTTCCTTGGGGAGGCAGAGGGATCTTCCCTCTAGCACTTTGCCTCCAGACCTGGTAAGATTATTGAAGGGAGAAGGGGTGGTAGAATGCAAACAAAGACCAATTTACACAAGTCATCCATTATCCATACACAGGGCTGAAATGTAGCCAGAAACTAAATACAAATCACATGGCAGTTTTTGTAATTACCAACATAATGCAGCAGCAGCTCGATTATAAAAAATGCAATCTAATATGAATACTTTTGGATTGGGCCTATTTCAAAATCAAACAATGAAAATGTCAACACAACAGCCAATTACTCCCAAAACAACACTGATTAGCGGTGGAGAGTACCACGTTACATAAGTCATGTAACATTACATATGTGCTCTAGGTTGTAAAATGGTCGCAGTTTAGGTGTAGCCATAAAAACTAGTTGAGTGCATTGAGGAAAAGATCATAGTTGGGGTTAAAATAGCTATGTTATGTGACAGAAGTGATATGAGGGAAGTCATGCACAACAAAACTTCAGTAACTTCAAACTTTAAATAACTCCATGTTGACTTTTTGTTTCACAAACGACTCAAACCCCAAGCTCCTGGGAAAAAGTCTCGTGTTTGTCTGAGCCATTGGCGCACATTTTTTCTGGTGAGGATGGGCTGAAAATATTGTACTTCATACTAATACAATCCCTCCAGGATTTCACAGGCTGTTTTGGGGAAAGGAAACTTGTTCCTGGGAGAATAACGCCATTCTCTGTACTCACTGTTCCAAGTATGTTACCAAAAAGGCTCAGGATTACAAAAATTCTAACAAAATATGCTTTATTTGTAAGTAAAGAAGTGCACCCAGGCGATATTTCACAAAGAAGCCAAATCTTTTCGAAGATCAAACTCAGTCAAAACTGCAAGCACAAAATTATAAAATATAAAAGTGCACAGGGCAAAGATAAATGTCAGTAACAATGGCAACCTTGTGTTTTTTTCAGTAACCATGACCAAAAAAACAAAAAACAACAAAAAAGAATAAATCATAAAACCCTGAGTCAGCTCATCGAGACATACTGTACATGTATGACATTTGTGCAGGGAACTGCGAATGATTGGTGGAAGTCAAGGGAAGTTATAAAGATTGATCGTTCAGAATTGACAGGGATTGGTTGTGATCGCAACAACGCAACTTGCTGGAGGTACAGACACAAAAATTTGAGTTCCACAAATATACTTTTTTCTCTTTAGAATTCATAAATATTATACAGCTGTGAAAATGGTTGAAATATTCTAATAATATATTATAATATATATTATAATATATAATATATTCTATTTTTTCTGCTATATTAAGGTAATTAAGGTACCTTATTTAGGTATAATTAGCTGGGTTTTTGAGCTATGGAAGGCTAACTGAAATGGACACTTGCCTCTGCTGTACCTGGCAGTATTAAAAAGAACAGTGTTGAGACTTGATTGAAGGTTCAAGTAGCAGCAGTCCCTACAATGCCTTCTATTCCAATATTGTCTTTAAATGTTCAGCACAATAAAGTTGCTCAGTCCACAAAGACTTCAACTTTAAATCTCAAAAAACACTTAAATTGGAGCACTTGTGTAAGAAACCTTATATGTCAGACATTTTCATGAATTAATAGAGCGTTATCATGAAAAAAAGACGCAATCAAAAATGCAATTAAGTTATCCTTGACAATATAACAATGTGCTCTGGGGTTTCAATTGAGTATCTGTCTTATTTTGTAGTTCTTGCCTTCCCTTTTGTTTCTGGCTTCATTTACTGTCTTTGTCTATTCTCCTTGTTTTTGTTTACCTGCCCCTGACTGTCTCCTTTCCTTGCTAGTTCCATTTTCAAAAAAGTATTAAAGGCCAGGGAAGGGAATTTGGACATTTTCTTCTAAACACATTATATAGGTCACAAATGTATTGCTCAAAACGAATAAATAGCTTCCCAAATATTTAGAATTGAATTGTGGAGCTAGACTTCAAATTGTGTTTCAAGATTTCTGTGTTCAGGATTTTGTGGGCGGCTCTGTTGCATCACAGCTTACATTAGCATAAACCCGCCCCTGCTGGTCCAGCGATATAAAAATGTACAGCGCAGTTTCCTCAGTGCTTCTCCTGCTCACTTGCAAGTCACAGATAGCGCTGATGATAGTTTGCTGCTAGCTGTCTAACCTCATCCACCACATCCGTGTTCCCTAGATGCCACAATGTGCAGAGTAGCAGCTTGGTGACTTTATTTAAGGGGCCTTCACATGATAAGTAATTAATCCCGGACTCACCGCGAGGTAGGGCGCAGAGAGGCAAAGCACAGCGCCACAACCGCTATGATCTGTCTGCCTGATATACAAATGGCTAGCTACCATTAGCTCTGGAAATAGCTTAAGTTCATAAACAATATGATTCACAAATCTTATGACCCAACCTGACTGTTCACATTTCGCCATGCATAACGTTCACTGGCGAGATCGTAGACTGCTTTTAATGTTGTGTTATAGAGTTTGGGGAACCCTGAAATGCTTTTCTTCGGTCCTATCTGGAAGGGAACCCTTAATTTGTGAAATTCTCGCGAGATTGTTGTGTGTTGTTCCTTCATTATGATGTTAAAATGATCACGAGATCTTCCGCGGATCTGGGGTTCCCTTCAAGACTCGACCATCAGTCACTGTCTGCGCCGCTTGAGTCACTTTGACATCCCGGCAGCGATGCCGGCGGGATTATGTGCACACCAAAGAGAATAAATTGCCTTGTGTGCTTATAACTGGAATAAATAAATTACCATTCTGATGCAGACTGTGAGGAACGAGGTTGATGTCTGGCTGATGTTGATGTCTGATGTCAGTGTCTGGCTCTGGTGACTCAAACGAGTAGGGCTTGGCCAGTCCAATGAGGCTGCCAGCTTTAGCGACCATTGTCTCCTCCTTGTACAAGACAGGCGGGAACCCTCCTGTGTGTGGTTTCAGCGCCTCCAGCGAACACGCCCCCGCGTCTCATAGCAAAGAAAACTGATAATTTTTTCATTATTTTGAGACCTAATTTTATATGCTTAGCGTTTTTTTTAACCATTCAAATTTGGCTGGGTGATTAATAACACATGTTTCTGTGGTGTGACAAACTCAGAACACACATTTATTGCTACTTGACTGTATCTTTAAGAGCATAGTGTAAGATATTGGTACACCAATCTCAAACTAATGTCGCCGTACAGATTTCTCTTCCTCTCTTCCCCCTCTTCCTACATTTATTTGTTTCCTGTACTCATGATTGCTCGTCACCTTGACATGCACAATTATCTTGCCAACTGAAAAGGTTTTTACATAAAGTTGGAGAAATCATGCTGTTAAGACGTCTCTGAGGGAGCACTTTAAGTGAATGCAAAGAAATTATACACAGAGGTATTGTAAGGAAATTGGCAGGTATAGGCTTTGAGAAAAACAACAGGGAATGCATTTACAAGTGCAGAACACCTAAAGAAATAAATGGACATTATTCAACTCCATTAGCAGCTGAAGCAGTTTCTTTCTTTGGTGACTTATTGAAGTATCACTGCTGTAAACTTAGTAAGCGTTGGGCAACATTTTATAATGGTGGCAAGGACAGCATCTTTCATGACAGTCATTATTGTAAAGTGGTTTGTCACATCTCAGTACAATAAGAGAGGGTTTAGCAGCAGTTGGAGTGTACATGCAGGATGCAGCCTTTCAAAAATGTACCAATCAGTACCTAAGTTTTAAATATCAAGTAAGCCCGTGGCTGAACATTTTTGAAGGATATAATCCATTCCTTGAACTATGCAACAATTCATCAATTATTTACTGTACTCACGAAGTTCAATTTAACTCAAATGCATTATAGAGATAGCATAATCATTTCTCTTTAGCTTATGTATGCCCCGAAGATTGCAGAGATTTTAAAGCCACTGGAAGCCTAAACCCACAATAGCCTTTGAAATATGTAGTTTGGGGTTTTATTTACATAATTGTAAGGATCCAAAAACTATTTGAAATTACTTTTAATCTCATTTTGAAATATTGTTATTTAAGTTTTTGTAATTTTTTCTGATACAAAGGTTAAATCGAGCATGATTATGCTCAGACATTTATTACAATTTATTACCAATCCACTCAAATGGTTGCATTAAACCTCCTGCTTAAAGGTTTAACATGTAATACTTAACATTAAAATGTTTAAAAACACTAAACATATGTTATATATTTTGTTGAACCTTGTACTTACATTGTCCCAAATGTTTCCAACAATGTTCAAATGCAGAGAGATCCATAATTTATTCAAGGCACATTATGTACATTGCTGGCCAGATGCTAGTTGCTAAAACTTCTAGAAAACCCAGGAAACATCAGAGAGTGAAAAAGGAAGTTTTCAAACACCACTAAACGCAACGTGAATAAAACTTTAATATTACCTCATCCATGAACATAATTTGTAAAATGTGTAAAATGACCCCTAGTAGCAGAATTTACATACTGTGCGCTTAATTGTGCTTCTTTGTTTCAATATTGCTCCTGAGTCCTTTGCTAGTCATTTTACCTTGCAGAATGGAACAGTTTCTGGTGTACCGCTGCCTTGATCTCCAGCAAGTAATGTTACTAACACATTAAAACACTGATATCACATAATAACACAATCAAGGCAGTGGGTCCAGCAACTCCTGTGCTCTGCATGGTAAAATTACTATTTCGGTAAAGAGGTCTAGTGGATTTGAAGAGAGCATAGATGGCAACTTTAGTTCAGAAAAGGCTGTCTGACAGGTAAGTACAGCAGTGAAAATTATTTTTTGGGTGATCCTTTTTTTAGGTGGCTAAAACATGTTTTTCTGCTGACCTCGTCCACAGCAGTAGCCTACATTTCTTTGCTTTTGTGCTAATACTCCTGAGAGAGAATCCAATCAAAACGTGATCTGCAACACCCACAGAGTCTTGAAAAATGGGCTAAACAGCAGAGTGAGCTGTTCTTTTGAACTAGCTTTTTAAAAGTTTTTTTTTCACTTTGGGTTTCTGTGGGTGCTTAATAAGAAACTAAACTTTGATATCATTTATGCATTTTTACAATTTCAAGCCAAGTTTCCAGAGATCAGTGAATCAGTGAAGACATATTTCAAAAAAAAGCACTGCCAACAAAAGGCCAAAAACAACACCATGGATATTAATTAAATTCTCTTGTCTCAGTGTGCTGCCACTCACAGTTAACTCCAATAAGTTCCCACCTGCGCTTCATCTTACCAGTCAAACAGAGGGACTGACTGTGAGCCCCAAACACACTCCACCAGCAGTCACTTTCACCAAGACCCCAATCTATTGTTGAGCCACACACACAGATGCTTCAAACTTTTGTTTAGTGCCACAAACAAGCCTTAGACCAACTGTCTCCCCCTTCCCTCCTTTTTCTCTCTGTCTCGTTTTCTTTCTGTTTCTCAGGATCCTAACGTGACAGATATAAATGGAAATGTCAGCAGTGGAGCAGCTACCCAATCCTCGGCGCAGGATAATGGCTGATCTGCTGGGGATTTCCGAGGGGGCCTTGTCTCTAACCCCCACATCCTCAATTACCAACCCTCCAACATGCCCCCAGATGGTCTCCACACTGCAAGGATGAGCTAAGGAAAGAGGTTTCAGCAACAAAATAGATATATATTTCACAGTGCATACGCTCTAGCATCCTCAAGAGCTCCAACATAACCAACCATGTTCTGTTGCAGTCGTCCTGTTCAGACACAAACAAGCAGAATTGCACACAGCATGCATGCAGCGGGTAGTGGTCCTATGGGAAACACGCTGTAGCTGTGCTGCTTTTGTTTTGTATCCAGTCCTAATCCACACATGTATGTATGCCCACAAGCTCTAAGATTAAACCGAGCTCTCACAGACTCAGATAGGAGGTAGCAGTGTTGAACAGCAGCAGCGTTGGTGTAACGTTGGCGTGGTGTCTTTTAATTAGGTATAAAGTTAATGTAGCGCTCACATAATGTTAGTTTTGCATGTAAATTAACTGCTGCTTTATTTTTCCAAGGCAGTGATTTCAACAAAAATACGTTCCCGAGTACATTATTTTATAATCAGACTTGTAGGGGAGACTGGGGACATTTGCAACAGGGGATGATTGCAACAAGTCTAATTTTTCTGGTCAGAAACATGCAAGAGTGATAATGCTCATACTGCACATGCTCAGTTAGACCCTGCCCACACCGGGAAGACAGAGAACACATTCATCATCTGCTGTTTTGAATACGTGAAAGTAATTTATTTTCATGAGCTGTCAAACTAGTAATACTGATTCTGAATCATTGCTTTGTTGACGTCTAAGAATTCTGACTCACACTTGTTCCACCAAAATAAGTTCCCCCTGCACCACCACTGCATTCTGGGCTTAGCCCAAGAAAATTATGATTGATTTAAAGAAATACAAACAAGTCAGAGCAGTGTTTTCCCGATAGCAGAATGACCATGCGTGGAGCCAGACCTATTTCCACAATGCTGAGCAGGACTAACTTCTAAGACATGACATGTTTAGCATGTGTCAGGGTTGGTGTGTCTAGCTAGCCCATGATATTTTGTCATGGCTGATGGGGTGGGTAGTTTTTGCAACTATCCCCAGGCTAGGCAGCCACGTCAAATCAGACCACATAACTATAATTTTCAAGGTTTTCAGGTTTCAATTTTTCAGCTCTGTTCAGTATCTGTAACATTTTCACATTGACTGAAGGCCTATGTTCTGTGCATGAACAAATAAAACTTAACTATTATTTGATAAATATTAATAACTAAATGAAGAAATACTAATATATTATTGTAAAAACAATATTATTGTAAAAAGCAAAAGTTAATTAGTGAAATTTAATGTGTACTAAGGCTGTGAGTCCTTTGCAGTAACTGTGTGTTTGACTCCAGCCTGTGGCCCGTTGCTGTAATGTTTATTTGGTTTAGTCCATATTGTCTCTAAGGGGGCTTTGTTTTGGGCTTCACTTCATTCAATTAGTGTGAAGACTATGTATCATACTCTGGCATGGTTTGTTTATTGGCATGGTATGAAGCAATCTTACCTAATGTTAAAACAGCCTGAGTAACTGAGAGAACTGCGAAAAGTCTTGCAATTGTTCCCAGTCTCCCCTATTTTCAGGAAGGTTTTTTCCATTTCATTTTAAGACAACCTAAAAATGCACACACATATAAATTATGATTTGTACATACGTTCACATATTTGAACACACAGAAAACGTCACAATAAATGTAACAAATTCCTGTTTGGATTTTTATTATGTTATGTTGCAACGCTGCATACCGTACACATAGGGACTGTGTCTATGTTGTGTGAAGGGACTGCGACTATCACTTATCTTCAGTAAGCAGTGTATCCTCTGCTGTAACCTCACAGATGCATCCACTATGACAGTAAGCTTTGTTGTCACAGTTGCCAACGTGTAGCACTGATGAAACATTTTGGCAAATATGCTTCAGTGTGACTGGATTTAAGAAGCCGCCTGTCAACATCTGTCCCACTGATGAAAGTCTGGAGTCCTCTGTTTTAGAGGGACAGGCAGGTTAGAAGAAGGTATTTCTACACTGGAATATCTTAATGAAGTCTGCAGACAGAAAAAGAGTGCATATGGCAGTGGTGTTGGTTCATGTATTTTCTCCAGTCGTGTGAACATGGACATCTTGTGTCACTGAGGATGGTGGAACGGTCTAATGAAGAGGAATTGTTCCTGTCGACTTGCATTAGCCCACACGCTGTAAAATGCAAGCTGTGAAATCCATCATATTGCAGGAGGTAATTATGCATAGATAATTGCATCATGTACCGAGTATTCTTCCTAAAGCAAATAAATCCTTGTTTTGATACCATGGAAATACCTTGTTGTACAAGCCAGACATAACAGAGTACAAGCCTCTCGAGCCCAGAATCACAACCAGAGTTCAAGGATTTATAAGCAAAGAAGCTAAATGTAAGCATGTATCTTGTTTTTTTGTTGTTGTTTTTTTTTGCACACTGTCTGTGTTGTATGTTACTAGGAAACCACACCTTGCCCTGCTGTTATGAGGAAGCATATGACGCACACAGAAAGCAGCATGAGTAGAGTACCACTGTTCTGCTGTTATTCAGAAAAGCTGCACTAAGGCACAGCGTTGCTATTAGCTAATTACTATGGTCAGTACAATAACATGTAGAAGAAGGGAGCCCTTGATTTGCAAAACTCTCCCAAGATTTGTATGGGTTGTTTTTTTCATATTGTGCATGTTATACAACTAATTATGTTTTACAATGTGATAGTGCTGTATTTAGGATATGCTTAAGTGGTTCGTCCGTAACTTCACTGGCATGTTTCCACGACTTTTTGGACAACATTGAGACAACATCACTTTATATCTCTGGGATACTGTTAAGACAGGGTTGTTGCAGTACCATCACTCTAACATAAAGTGTAATGTTGCTTGAATATCACTACAATGTAACGTTTTAAATGTAATGTTACAGGAACATCACTAAATCATATGATGAACATCATGATCAGAATGTTGCAGCAAATGGTAACATTGTAACTGTAATTTATTTTATTTTACCTTTATTTAACCAGGAAGTCCCATTGAGATTCAAAATCTCTTTTACAAGAGAGACCTGGCCAAGGTAGCAGCCAATCACAATAAAAAATGTTGCAGTAACTTTGTTAAAACGTCACAAATGGTCAAACACGTTTCAGGGACATACTGTGTTTGTAGGGCAGTACACTGGAATATGTTTCTGAAAACATTTTAATGCAGGCAGTGGAAACCAGAACCACAATGGCAGCCGCCTCATCACAATCTTTCCACGGATGTATTAAGTAAGAAATAGACAACAGAATCTTGATCCATATTTTATCACTAGGGTCTAGTTTGACAGTTTCATCCAAGTTTCATGAGCAGTGTGTCTTGCACTGGACAGATTCACTGAGAATAACTTTTCAAACACATGGTAGCCTTGCCCTAAAACATACCCTGCTATTTCACATTGAATGGGACAATAATTTACAAAATGAACATCGTGCTGTATTAAAGATTTAAAACTAGTGAGTGAGACCATAAACTCATCATAAAACTGTTTACTGCGGTCATTCATCAAGTAAGAAGTAGCATCATTTTCTCACGAAGATCCATAGAATCTGACTTCTTTTTGCAACCAGTGGAGCTGCCCCCTGCTGGCCATCAGAAAGAATGTAGGTTTAAGGCACATCAGCACTGGCTTCACTTTTCACTGACAAGATCTTTTGTGGGCCTGGGGTTCCCATTGAGACACAACCTTTTTCAATGTTCATCATCCTAGTTTAGCATGTTAGTATGCTATAGCATAGTATACTAACATTTGCTAATTAGTGTTTAACACAAAGTACAGCAGATGCTGATGGTAATGCCATTAGTTTTGCATATACATTTGCTTAAGTACTAATCTAGTGAACCAACTAACCAACAGATCGACATTCCCTAGTGCTGCATGCTGTCAGTAAGGCAAGAAATACTGTTCAGGAATCCACAGAAAACTGTGGAAGAAATGTTTGCAAACAGGTCAGTAATAATAAAATGTTTCTTGTTTATTAACTTTATATTATTCCTTGATTTATCCTTATTTGATTCATGGTAATATTGCTTAGGCAAATACATACCCCACCAATCTTCATGAACTTTATTTGCTGCAAAAATAATTTGTAAGACTGGCAACTCTTTCAGACTCTGCAGAGGCCTCAGCTCCTCTGTTCAGAAAACTTAACATTCTTTCAGCATATGACAAAAAATTTCATTAGATATGTGTGATTATATATAAATGTTTGTTTTTGCCTTTTTCTTTACCATCATCCTTTTGTCACCTTTTCAAATTGAATTCCCAAGTTCTCTCAAACAACACTTGACAGGTTGATGATCTTCACCTTCCTTTTTACAAAACAAACATGGTCAGTTCTCCCTCAGATATCGTGGTGTACACATATGGAGCAGTGTGTTTTTTTGTTTTCACTGGATCATTTGTGTATTGACTGTTTTTTTTGTGCTTATTGTATGTGTTTTTTCTTGTTGTCATTTTTTTGTTTCTCTTAAATTATGTGAGTGTGTGTATTATTGTGTGTATTTGTTAGTTTGTTTTTTCCTAAAAGGAGGGGAGGTCCCCTGTATAAGCCTGTGGCTTCCTCACCTCTCCTGACACATTCATTTATTCATTTTTTTCCCTTCTTTATTGTATTTTATATGTGTGCGAATAGAAAGAAATAATAATAAACAGAAAAAAGGATTTCCTCCTTTTTTCTGTTTATTATTAGTTTGCAGCTGATGCAGAAAAGTGACTAAATATGCTAAATACAAGCAAAAAAACAGGCATTCAACGGCATGAAGAACTCATAAAAGGCTTGGATCAGCAGTTACTCTGGATTGCAACACGTTAAAAGCCTCCCTCTTGATCCAAGCTTTTCTGTTCTTCGTGCCACTGAGTGTTTGTATTATTGCACTTACAGTATTTATATTTTCTCACTTCTCTGCATTCTGCATTCTGTTTTTTACTGTTTGCTAAAAGATATCCTTCAAGGATTTTTAGCAAGGTTTAGATTTTTGTTCATGCCAGCGGCAATAGCTGGAAGATGTTTTGTAGAGTTAAACTGATACTTCAAGTTCAATGGCCTAGATAATTAAAAAAATAATTAACAGTTAATTTCACAGACATGTAAATATTTTATTACTATTCTCATAAAAACAGGACCGAATGCACAAAATTCGAGGCTTATTTGGAGGCTTTGATGTAACCGTTGACAGCCTAGTCTTGAGTTAAATGCCATCTCCTGTTCAGGTGCTTTATATTCTCCTCATTGAAGACACAGCACGGTGTCTTCTTTTTTGTTTCTCTGGAGAGGAAATGTCCCATTTGTGTTTCTTGAGCTGAAAATGAAGTCAGATGCACCTTGGGTAATGCCGGGGGGGTTACCTTTCTGGGTTTGACATCATGAACAGATATTACAGCTTTAATGGAATTCTATAGTCTGGCAGAGGCATTCACCGTTCTGACACCAGAAAGACCAGCTGAACTTTTTGTGCTTCCCTCAGAATAGAGAATATGTCTGAATGCTTTGCATAAAGTTACAGTGCAGGTGATTCGCTGGTCTGATTGTACTGTATCATCACGTTGTTCACTGAGCCACTTTGAAAAAGAATGTGATCTACTCCAGTATATCAACTATATTCATTCTCTGTGTAGTTTGGTTTTGGGTGAGGCACTGACCCTAACCTCCCTAACCCAATGCGCACTGAGCAAGAGCAATGAAGTATGTGGATTTAAGATTTGTTATTGCTGTGAGTCAACTTACTAAAACTTGCATCACTTTTATCCACTTTTCTGTTGCTATTTCCTCATTAATGTAGATTGTGTCTCCACTCTTATCGAACTGAGCTGTGATTGATCACTTGTATCTCCGACTGGCTGAAACAATCATTGTGCACAACACCAAACTTGCTTGAATTGTTGAAAAAATCTGAGATGCTGGTGGCACTTCAGAGATCTCTAACCAGGCTAGTACTGATGCACGTTGATGCTGAAGCATGTTAAGCTTATTACTTGTTATGGGATTATAGCATACTATAACAACTGTGTCAGTAAAAAAAACCTGAAGGATTCAGTGTTCCGTTTCAGGCTAAGAGAATTATCCTAATTCTTATGCCAAATAAACAAGTTTAAACCATTTGATAATCTGAAAAATGTATTATATTGCATCTCAGAGCTAAAATCAGACCTTTAGAAAACTAGTCCAAAGTATTCTGGAACACATGGGGGCAACAAACTTTATTCGGTGACTAATGTTTCAACACCAGATGCTTCTTCATCAGTCTTTTTTTTTTTTTTTTGAAGATTCATCTGTCATTGAAACATTAGTCATTGAATAAAATCTGTCGCCTTTAGTCTGTGCGCTCCAGTATACTTTGGAGTAATTTCTCTCCTTGTGATTTTCTTGAAGCACGTTTGACCTCTCCTGTCAGATAAAATCAGAGCTGTTTTTGATACCTAATTATAAGTTAAGATTTTAGAGAAACATGTTCACAGAACAGTAATGATTCACTGATTGCCATGCGCTTTTTCATTCATGCCTCACAATCGCTTTCATTTTCAAAATTTGTGTGGCTATGAGCTGACTCATCATGCCCAATTATCTTCATGCAGGTGTACAGTGCAGCCATTATAATATGAAACTTGTCACCAATGCTGTTTGCTGCCCCAGACATCCAAACCTCCTCATACGCTGTATTTCTGCTATATTGTTCATTTAACTAAGAGATCATTTCTATGTCTGTTCAGGGGATATTAGCTCTCTCAGTAGAGTCCTTGTTGCTACTGTGATTCTTTAAGAGTCTTTTCCAGCAAACCTAACTGTATAAGTATTTTTAATTCCTTCAGCCTTGCCATGTGAGTGAAAAAAGGCCCCTCAAGCTTGGCAAACCGGGAAACACTTTATTTGAAGGAGTGCGCAAGAGTGTCATTAAACTGTCATAACCATGTCATGATACAGTACATGACACCTCAAAATGAATGGTCTTTTTGAATGTTTTTCACTAAATATCATTCGGTCAATTACGTCACTTTTAATGCAGAGCTGACATTGTTTTAAATGTCTTTGTTATGACAACTTGACATTGATAACGACAACGTAACCTGTCAATGTCTTTGTAATGACAGCGTAATATTATCAAACTAAAAGAGCCGAGTCTGAGAAATTCCAGCCAAACCAGGGCCGAACACAAAAACTGAGACCAGTGGTGGCCAATTTGACAGTGAATACAGTACAGAGTTGGTTTTCTTACTGGGTTTTGCTCCTGAGTCCGCTATTTAGGCAGCTAGCTCCGCAGCTAACAGAGCTAATTAGCTAACACCAGCTACAGATAACAGCTGACAGCAGTTAGCCTCTTTTAGCAACATGTCAACTAGCTAACCTCTGTCTGCCTGCAAGTCACCATGGTACTGTCATCAAACTGACCTTACAACATTTAATGACATCTTTATGACAAGTCTGAATAGTATCGCTTAACTTAACTCTGGGGGATTATTCATGACACAGTTACAAAAGCATTTGACAAATAAAACTTAATGGCATCTTTATGAAGTCCAAAATGTACCACTTTACTTAAGGTCAAGAAAAATATTTATGACACACTTATGAAGGTCTCATGACAGCCAGTCTCATAATGTCATTAAGTTTTATCACACTGCCAAATGCATTTATAAAAGTGTCATGAATAAGTCCCTTGACCTCGTTAGTTGTCAAGAAACTTGAACAGTGTCAACTTTGCATTCAAAATGCACTTAATGACGATAATCATAAATATTCAAGACTCATGACAGGTGTCACGACATTGTTATAACAAGTATGTAATATAACAGTGTAATGACAGTCCTATGCACACCACCTCAAATAAAGTGTTACCAAAACCTGAAAAACCTACTCTTCCCACTGCTCACCACTGTATGTTGTAGTTATTATGCATCAGATCTACTCCACATTTCTTTGCATCTACAGCAGCTGCTTTGACAAAATTTCACTCTCTGAATTCTTACTCTCACTGGCTGACACCTTCGTAACCCCAAACCTCCTCGTACTTCACTCAACCTCTCGCCACTCATTAAGTCCTCCTGATGGGTCATCACATGCCTTACCTGAGAGAATCCGTGACACTGAGAAATTAAAATCTCCTTGTGATCTCAGTCAGGGGCGAAGTGAAGAGCAGCCCGAGTGCGCGGTTGGGACAAGGTTCAGATGAGTCAACTCTAGGGAGACTTGCCGCCTCCTCCATCACTCCTACACTGAAATCGTGGAGGAACGAGGGAGGAATCCAGCAGGACAACTTTGTTTTTGGATGAGACATCTGCACTTGAAAACAGAGGACAGACCGAGAAAGTAAATGAGAGCACAAGGGCGGCTTCTAGATCACCAGCAATAAGAGATGTTATCATTTACAAAGGAATGATTTTACAAATGGTTTAAGGAAAAAGTGTTATGGCTCATTTGGAAACAGATATATTAGAAAGGTCAAATAAAAATTACATTGGCATTGAGCTGTTACTTTTGGCCACGACAGTAGAATACTAAACTTAAATTGGACGGTCACTTTAATCCCTTTGGTGCTGAAACCGGCTCTGCCTCTCCACGGATTGATTGCTGGTTGTAAAGCATAACAATATCAGGCAGGAGCAAACTGTTCAATGGAGATTAAAGTTGTGTGTGTGTGTATGTGTGTGTGTGTGTGTGTGTGTGTGTGTGTGTGTGTGTGTGTGTGTGTGTGTGTGTGTGTGTGTGTGTGTGTGTGTGTGTGTGTGTGTGAAGAAACCCAAGTCTCACAATAACAATAAACACACCAACTCTATCATTCTCCTTTTCACTTAGAGCACACACACCAAAAACACATCAGCAATTCAATCAAACACTATTCAAGCAGAAAGCTATTTGAGTTGTCAGACGTAAAAGATGAAATCCTGATCTGTGGTATTGCTGGTATATTTTAAGTATAATGAAGGTTCAGGTCTGCCAGCTATTGATTTGAGGCGTTTCATCATTTTAATGCCTCTAACTATACATCAAATCAATCTTAATAAGCCAAAGACAACTTTTATAGGTTAAAAAAACAACCAAATAAAAAAAGCAATAAGGAAAAAATAATAGAGGTGTTTCATAAGATATCACCCTGATGAAAATTTAATGACAAAACTGTTTGTTTGAAGTGGTGTGCATAAAACTGACATGACACCATCATAATCATGTCATGACAACTGTCACAAACACGAAAGGCTTTTTGAAGTTTTATGAATGTTTTATGTTATGACAACTTGATATTAATCAGGACGACATAGCCTGTCAGTGTCTTTAACCTGGTATTATCAAATTTAAAGAAACTATTTAGCTTTATGTGTTAATATTACATTAAACGATATGTTGTTGGCTTTGTTAGCCATCATGAGACCATCATAACTGTGTCATGAATGTTTTTCTTGATCTTGAATGATTTTGGACTCGTCATTAAGATGTCATAAAGTTTTGACTGAATGGTACTTAATAACAACAGTGGTAAACATTCATAAAGACTCCTTCATGTTCATGACAACATGACAACAGCGTCATGTCAGTTTTATGCACTCCTCTTC
This sequence comes from Lutjanus campechanus, assembly GCA_027495735.1. Classification (NCBI taxonomy): domain Eukaryota; kingdom Metazoa; phylum Chordata; class Actinopteri; order Lutjaniformes; family Lutjanidae; genus Lutjanus; species Lutjanus campechanus. The sequence goes on from JAJHUR010084432.1 coordinate 117,261, forward strand.
AAATAAAGTGTTACCTGAGAGCTTTAAACCCGTTTCATTTATTTATTTATCAAGCACAAAATATTTCTCCACTGCTTTATTTCATTAATGCAGTTTGGACTTAAGCCTGCTATGGCATGTTTATGACAGGTTATATTCTCTTGGTTAAGTTATTATAATAAAGACATTTCAAACAATGTTTTTGCATCAAAAATGACAGAACTGACCCAATGACACTCAGTGACAAAAGTCATAAACATACATAAAGATTCCTTCATGTTCATGACAGGTGTCATAACGTATGGCAGTGCCATGTCAGTCTTAGGCACACGCTTTCAAATACAGTGTTACCATGAAATGTTTTAGTGTTTGTACCTACAGTATCTCTGTTGTCTTAAATGAGGTCTGCACTGACTGAGTGCAGACATAATGCAGCATCCTTTGTCTTTTTTCTTCATTACATTGTTTGGCAGGAAATTGCAGGTCAACACAAAATGAAAATAGAAATGTCAAGCGTTTTGTTTACTGGCAAATATCCCTCTGCACACAACTTTAATGTGATTGTGTTAAATTCTCCCGAGATTGTTTATGTGGACTTTGCTGGCCGAGCTGGACCACATTTCCCACTTTCATTATCATTTAAATGGAGAAGTTAGATTCAGTGTATTGTTTCCAAGTCTGTAACATTGATGGATATATTTTTTTTTAAACTGAGCCATTTCTCTTATCTTGTGTTCATCTTTGATCATACCTGACCATCTCTGCTGTGTCTCCATCTCTGCGCTGTGAGGTTTTTTTTTCACTCTCTGAGGAGATCTATTTTTCTTTTAATCAGTACTTGAATGTCACAGAAGTGCCATTGCCTTGAGAATATTTATAGGTTTTTCATCAGTCTCCGAAACCGATGAAGACATTTATTATATAATATTTAGTCGCTCAAACATTTTCTGACAAGAAAAGAAAACACTGATGGTCGCACTTTATTGTACAGTACATTAATAAGATGTAAAAAGTCATACTTTGTATCAAACTAGATGAAAAGATGTTCTTTATTAGACAGTAGTTAGACGAAACAAGCCGACACATTACGACAGAACTGTTTTGTCTCTTAGATCCTTTTAAGACTTTATCAGTTTGGTAAAACCGGTACAGTCTGGTTGTAATGTGTCCCTAATTACCCACCAATAAAGTTTAATAAGGGTCTAACAGTGGAGAATTAAACACTTTAGCTTACCGTACAGTTCTGTTGTAATGTATCCCTAATTACCCTCTAATAAAGTCTAATGAAGAATGTATAAATCCTAGTTTTTGTCTAATTTGATGCAAAGTACATTTTGTTACATCTTGTTTGTGAACTGTAAAATAAACGACGACCCACTCCATCACAGTTTATTTTTCCAAATATTTGTATTCTGCTCCCTCTGTGCACTGTTGGCACCATAACTTTTAAGTACAGAAGGTCTAAATCACAATCGAAGTGAGAAATACTGCAATTGGTGAAAGAGAGAAGAAAAATGAAAAGACAAAAAGAGGAAAAATGGACAGAGAAGAGAGGGTTGGATACAAAGAGAAGGTTAGGGAGAATGTGCATTCTTGAGCTCCTCCGTGTCTATAGTCTGGGTGTCTGTATCATTTTCTAGCTGTCTAAGCCTCCACCCCTTCATAGCATATTGCTGAAAGCGTTCAAATGCCACTGAGCTGTGAAGTGCTCCATAATTCCATTTCAGAGGTGATTGGAACCTCCATTCTTGAAGTGCCATATCTGCAAGGCTTCTACCTGCAGACACTAAAATGACAAAGGACATTTTCCACTCACTGGTTTGTGACACAGTCCAACCCCCTTTTTCCTTTCCTAGTTTGAGGTGAAAAAAGCGTCTGATGTGATGCTTTTTGATGTACTCTTAAATTTTCTCCTTGGGGGAAACAATAGACAGGATTTATGCTGTCACAAGTTGAATCAACCTTGGAATTGCTTTTAACTTTTCAGAAAATGACAGAAAAAGGATAAAAAAAAGCCCTCCCCCCATGACTTGACAGTATCCTTCAGCTAAGTTAAAACATTTTCTCTTTTTCTCTCCTGTTGAAGAGCCTTTTAGGAGAAGCTGATCAATTTAGGGAATTTTTCAAACCATAGAACGAACAAATACCTTGGGTATTACAGTAAAATAGGCCTTTCGTGTGATGTATGCCAACATTATCTTTTGCTGAGTATTGATGGATCCAGTCTTTGTCTATTTAAGTGGCAGGGCTGAGACTTCATTTTCCAGCTTTACATCCCAGCGCCCATTCAAAAGGAAGGTGTTAGACTTTATCGGAGTCCGCCCTGTGCTTGCATAGGCTTTCTCTTTGCTACGAGGAAGAGCCGAGGCTATAAATCGTTCTGCAGTAAAGGTGTGAGTGCAAGGAGACTGAGAGGGAGAGAGAAAAGGGGTTTGAGGAGAACAAAGAACAAGGAGGGAAAAAAACAAGAGAAAGAGAAAGAAGGAACATTGAATTCTCACTGGAGCATATTATGAGTGAAATGGAGGGGTGGCTGTAAATTACAGGTAATTTGTGTCAGGAGTTGGAGGATTTAAATCACTGGAATCAATGTCAAGGAGGAGAGGAAAGATATTGCTCCTAGTCAACATTACAGAGCAGAAGGGAGAGCGGGCATTAATGGATGGGTGGAGACAGGGAGTTAAAAGAGCGAGAGCATGGGAGGAGGTCAGGAAAAAGAGACGGATGATTTTTCACTCTTCTCTCTCTGTCTGTTGGCAGGTGTGTGCACGCATCATTAAAGAGTTGAAAAATGTGCGAGGAGGAGGCCGTAATGACTCACTAATGACCTTGACCGGCAACTTTAGCTAAAGGGGGCTCTTGTCTGCTGCTACCTGTGCAGCAGGAGGAGTCTCAACATGATTAACTGCAATACTGCCAAGGACATGAGTGAGGAAAGAACAGAATAATCCAGACTATTAAAGTGCTCTATGTTCACACATGACTACTTCTTTTTCTCTTTACTTTTGTGAGCCTGTGCCTGGATGTATACGCCACCTTAAGTTTCACATAAATACACATAAATTTCACATAAATAACAAGCGAAAGGGTTCAAGGAGCAATGCATAAAGCCTCAGATTGTCAACTTGGCTGTGTTTAGACCAAGGCTATTGCTGTGTACAAATGAGGTTGTGTTTAACCATGTTCACGAGTCCACATGAATGCCCCCCTCATGTTGTATTCACAACATCATGAACCAGAAGTTTTCTCTTAGCTCTGACTTCATGACGGTATGTACACAACTTCCATGTTGTAATTATGAGTTCAAGAGCTCCATTTGAACACAGCCTGCCATGGCAGTTACTGTGATAACAGAGCACATGTGCACTTCAGTCACCATGATTAAGTTTCATCATTCTGCAATGATACCAGATAGCTTTATTGTCAGTCGTTAGCTAGCTTAGCTAACACATGTAGCTAGCCTATGTTAGCTAGCTTCTCCAAAACGGACATCAAATTTAAAAAGTATATAAAATAAGCCAAACTGGACAGAAGATGAGAATGTTGCTCAAAGAATATGAAAAGTACAAGCACATAATCCAGCAGCCATAACAAATATGCAGAAGCAGGAACTGTGGCAAGAAGCAAGTTAACTGACAAAATCAATGTGAGAAATCTGCTGGAAAATGAACTGTAGATAAAGTGATTAAAAAAAATAATCTGAAAATACTGTAATACCGTGACAGCAAAAAGGAGAAAACATTGACAGGAGCTGACAAAAAGTGAGTTTCAATAAAATGATAGTTAATGTAAATATATGAGACAGACTTATGTTAACATTTGACTAGCTAGCTATAAATCTAAACTCCAAAAAGTTGCACATCACTCATACTGTCCAGTGAGTTTTCCCTGTCCTAAAAAATGTGGCTTCCTCGTTTTCAGTCACCATAAATTCAGCCATTGTCTTTTGTTCCACAAAGTATTTCACTTTATGAGACTATGAGTCCCTTAAAATTTTTGGAAGAAAATGGTTGCTAAGGACCTTCTAGCAACACATAAAAGAAATACTTTAAGGTATAATATGTCAAATTTTCACATTAAAATGTCTAAAAAGGCAAGACATCTGTTATATATTTTGTCGAGTTGTGTACCTACGTTAGTCAAAATGTTTCCAATAATGTTCTAATGCAGAAAAATCCATAATTTATTCAAGTTAACAGTGTGTTTCCTATTAGCTGTTGCTAGTTAGTTGTTATAACTTCCATACAAAACATCAGAGTCAGGAGGGAAGTTTGCAGATGACTAAACGTAACATGAATAAAACTGTAATATTACCTCATCCGTGAACATGATTTCTGAGAGACAGAGTTTCATCAGCTATGACCGTTGTTTAAAAGTGAAGATAACAATTCCCATGATCCCACGCTACTTCACGTTGTCATCAAACTACGTCTTTTGTTATTGTTTTAAGAGACACCTAGCAGCAGAATTGATACATTATGCATTTAAGTACCTGGGGGCAAACACTTAAAGCTTAAAGGGTTTCCCTTACAACATCCTAAGGAAATCCTGATGGTGATTTTATGCAACTCTTAGAGGAAATTTTGAGGGAAAGCTGAGCCTAAGTGGTTTTATGCAATGAGGCAATGGAACTCAAAACAATAACATGTCCTTTGTGTAATATGTTTCATCCATCCTCAAGGTTTCCTGGCATCCAGTTTAAAAAAAAAACTAAATCTCAAACCAGCAGCCTTTCCTTTGCTCTTTTGCAAATGGATATTTTCCAAAACAGATGGATTGTAAATGCAAATGTGCCCCATGCTGTCAGAAAACTTCTGAGAGAGAAAAATGGACATTTCCTACAGCTTGCATTGCCATCCATTCTGCCACTCTGCGTTGATGGCTGCTGGTGTTTGTGCAGAACATGTCCTGACTTCACCCGCCATTTCAACTGTTGCAATGAATTGCACTTTTCTCACCAGTTCCATTTGTGTAACTGGAGATAATGAGATGGCGATGGGCTGGCGCGGGGCCCAGCAGACCACCACTCTGAGGCCAACAACTGTGAGTTTCTCTCTCTCTCTCTCTCTCTCTCTTGTGTGTGTGTGAATTTGATAAGTGTAATTCTTTGAGAATGCAAATGTCAGATTATAAACACAGTAGATTAGCATACAAGCATAAATCAGTTGAGCTGATAGCACTGCAGAGGCTCTTTTTGAATTTAAAAATTATAAATTATCTTCCTCATTTGCATGTTAAATAATTGAATGTGTGTATCAATTTTTAATTATAAAATCAAATTTGGATGCTCTCTGTATTCCTCATTTCAGTTTCCAACTTCTCCTCTTTAGATCTCGAAGGAAAGCTTGTTGGATTTACATTATCTGCCCTTGTGAAGTTGAGATCCTCAGCAGTCATCAGCAAACAACTGGCTTACACCCTTTTATCTATCTCACCTGTCAGAGAGGAAGAATGTGAGGCAAAGAGAAAGCCCGGAAATGAATTACAGAGCAAAATGGAGAGAGTCATCTATTGCTGCTGACAGAATGCTCTCAGACCAGAGATAAGGAAATCCCATTTGTAGGAAACGGCCACTCAGCACTTTTTCAGCGTAACCCGTTAACGGAGCAGGTCAGCCTGTGGGTCAGTGGAGAGATAATGCTGCTTTGATGGTGGTGGGCAAGAATATGTGTAACAGGATATTGTCACAGTGTGAACATGGTTATCTATGTAATATGGAAAATGGACCTGGTCCGGTGGCATGCTGCCTGATGATAGTGATGTCAGATTTAATACTGTATTATGTGAAGTTACTGCAGCAAAACAGAAAGATAAAAGAGGATTCAAATATGGTTTTAGTGGATATTTCAATTTTTTGCTATAGGTGCGTGTGTTGTCAGTTCTTGATGATCGCAGGCAGCATCCGACTTTGCTGTCCCAGTGGGAAAGGTTTGATGATGGGTTATTTACAGGCTACAGGGGGAAAAAAGAACATGTTTTATGTTGTTGTTTTTTGTTGCCCTGTTGACAAGCATTCAGTCTGGGTGAATGACTTCCCCCGTAATATTTCTGTGAACATGAATATGGAATTATGCGCATAAATTTCATGTAGGCATGCAAGTCATCATTGTATAGTTTTTCATAAAGACAACTGTGAACACAGTGTAATAACCTTTATGATAACATGGTAAACTGGTAGTTAATTAAACTTTAGTTAAAAGTTATTTCGCTCTTAATAATGAAATAATGAATAATTATGTTTACTGATTATCAGTAATGCTGTAGTTTATCTTATGTAATTATTAGCTTGTGTAATACAAAGTCATTTGTTCATAAATGATATACTGAATCATAGCTGATGAGAGGTGATCAAAATGAAAGGCTATATACTAGGGCTGGGCAACGATTAAAATCTTTAATAGCAATTAATTGCATAATTTGCCTGATTAATCACGATTAATCGCATTGTATACGCAAACTCCAAGAATGAACTCAAAAGTAGTGTAAAGAGCACTTTTATTTCAATGTTCTGCTGCCATATGAACGAAAGTGCCATAACATTTGTTGCGCAAACACTTTTAACATCAGCACTTATCATAGGGCTGCTCGATTATGGAAAAAATCATAATCACGATTATTTTGGTCAATACTGAAATGACGATTATTTACACGATTATGTCTTTTAATTTGGAACAGCATTTATTGAAGATGTTTTAAAAAACACTCTCCTGTTAAATATATAAAAACATCTTGTAATGTAGTATTAAAAAATAAACTGTTGTACTGCACTCAATCTTTTGAAATAAATAAATAAAATACAATAAGAGATAGACGCTGCTCAGCCTCACCCTCTGCCATCTTCACACGTGCTTAACCCTCTGGAAACTACGACATCGCCCGCGATAACTGAGGATATATTTTACTTAATCGCGCATATTTCTGGAATGCCGATAGACAGAAACGTACTTTTTTCTTTGGCGAAAAGGGGACATCCCAGCCTTTCAAACTTATGCTTCCTCGATTTTCAGTGTCCAATAGGAAAACCGTGCGCCGTCACATGGTGTGTCAGTGTCCAATAGGAGACCCGTGTGCTGCACAAAGATCCTTTATTCACGGTAAGATGGCTCCTCCGTTGACTTCTATGATCGCTACAGCTGAAACGCAGCCGTGAATGTAATCTCTCAGAACGGAAACACCAAATAATCGTTTTAAAATTCGATTAATTGAGCAGCCTTAACTTATCAGTAACACATATTTAGTGTAAATCTCTTACCCTTTACCCTTCTCCATGTCTGCTTTGGTTTTTCCGCGTTTTCCTTT
>JAJHUR010084434.1:0-10240 GCA_027495735.1 Lutjanus campechanus
TGCTGGCTACACCTGAAGCCTCAAAACACTGGTCGTAGTCCCCAGAGGCTAAATTGTTGTCAGACAATAGCCAATGGGTTTCAAGATTGAAAATGAAGAAATTTTATCCACTGATGAAAACTGTGCAGGAAATTCAAAAGCTCGGATAAAAGCTAGTGAGTAAACTTGAAGTGACGATTAGTTTGTGAAAATCTTGTTTTCTTATCCTGTCTGATTCTTACAAATGGAAAGCTGAATTCTTCAGAAAAAATACAAAAAACTCTGCCATGGTCATTCAATACACTAGTTTGCAAACATCAAGTAGAAATTGCTGCACAACTGACATTAGTAAAACAGTTTGTTGACTGACTGACTGACTGACTGACTGACTTACTTTTGTAACTTTTACACTATTTAGCATTTACTATTAGAACCTAATCTTTAATTCGAATTAAATATCAAGTGTTTCCATAGTTTACACAGGCCTGCTTTAAGGAAGAAGCACCAAAGGTCTTTGAGTTTTAAGTGCTAAACTATCAATAGACATTTTTCAGAGAAGCCATATTAATATGAAATACATAGAAGGGTAAATACAGGTGTTGCCTACAATACTTATTAAGATCCTGTTACATTTAGCAGAGAATTTCCGATGAAGCAACATGCAAAACAGAAGCACCCTGACTCTGTTTGACCTGAATGGAACAGAACATTAATTAGTATTTCCTGTGTTTCTCAACTATTACATGTCAGTTTGGCTGCAATGAAAAAAAGGCCTATAGCTTCGTCCGTGTTAAATATACATGCCTTCATGAAACTGGAACACACTGTCAGTGAAAGCATTAATATAATGGTACATATTACGACAGGCCCAGCTCACCATCTTCAGGTGGTCGCTTGGTCCACACACTGACTGCAGCTCTGTCCACCCTCACTGTGAGACACAGAAAGACAGACATCCTGCCATAAGGTAGCTGCCAAACCCAGACTTTAAGTTAATTAAGTTGTGAAATTCTGCACAGATTAGAATAAAGAAACATACCTTAACATGTAATTAGCAGTAAAATCACACATTATAGAGAGACATGTATCAATATCACCTGACATCTAGGTGATATTAAAATGTTTGAGTAATTCTTAAAGGAATAGTTTCACTTTTTGAGAAATATAGGCTTACTTATTCGCTTTCTTGCAGAGTTGTGTAAGACAAGTGATACCACTCCTAAAGGACCAGTGTGTAGGATTTAGTGGCATCTAGTAGTGAGGTTGCAGATTGCAACCAACTGTGTACACTGTCCCCTTCCAAGCTTGTAGGAGAACCTATGGTTGCCGTAAAACTAACAAAAAATAAGAAAGGCCCTATCTGGGACCAATTCCATTTTGGGCGACTGAGGAAACATGGCAGTTCAACAAGGTGGCCTCCATGGAAAAGTACCCCCTTTCTCTGTAGATATAAACCTCTAAACTTTCTAATTAACATGTTTTATCTTGTTTGTTCAAGCCATACAAAACCTGAAGTGTAAAAATGGAAAACTGAGCTTTTACAGGAGGTTACTTGTCATTTTTTAGTTTTTAGAAAAACTTTTAGACACTAACAGTTTCCCCCTTCCAGTCTGTATGCTAAGCTAAGCTAACCATCTTCTGGCTGTAGTTTCACATTTAACAGTCAGACATGAGAGTAGTATCAGCAAGAAACTGAATAAACTTATTTCTCAAAATGTGGAACTATTTTAATGTGACCAAAATTCAAATATCAAGATTAGATTCTGTTCAAAAAGAAACAGAGAGATGTCAGGCACGTTTTGTGGCACATCTCAACAATTTGGCCTTCAGTGGAGGCTTTATTAATTCTTAAAAAAAAAAAAAAACAGCAGCAAAGCAACGGATTTCAAGTCTTCGTCTGGTACATACAGAAATCTTCCGCTGCCTTGTGCACAATAGGTTGTTAATTCAGCAGCGGCTGCACAATAAGTTCTGGCAAAAACAACATCCCATTGCAACTTCCCAGTTGGTAATGTAATCTCACACACAGCTCACACCAGGCTTATGTGATTAATTTCCTCCACCTGCTGCATGTATTCAAACTTGCCTGGCCTGAAACAAAATAAGTCCCACCCTCCCCAACACTGCCAGTTTTTTCAACACTGACCCCCTCCCCCACCCCAACCTGCTCTGTGCCAACATAGGAAGTTTCTTGCAGACTCAATTGTTTCGACTTTTCAAGGAAGTCTGTGTTGTGTGTTCCTTTTCAGGAAATGAATAGACTTCATGTTGTGCTTAGTACAGTTGCACCATCCAGCATACGGTGTAATGGAAGATAAATGCAGGCATGATAATGATAATAAACATCTTCTTGGACTAAGACTGGGTTGCATCAACAAAGATTAATTTAATCTACGACTAGTTCTAATCAGAGCTGAACAAAACAAAACAAAAGTTTAAAATGAGTATATCCTGATTTAAAATTATGCAGAGCTCAGTTGCACAATTAAGAACTAGTCTCAGTTTATTAAATCCAAGTTCAGTGATGCAAAATGAAATTAAATAGTTTAATCAATATGGATCCTACTTATCCAAATTAAAATAAATAAATAAATAAATAAATTAGGGGACACATGAACTTTCCGCTGTTCTGTATTCTTCTACATTGTTTGCTAGCTAGCTAAAATGTACCAAAAAAGCTAGCTAACTAAAATGTAACAAAATCTTACATTGTTTGCTATCTAGCAAAAAAACAACAAAAAAAACTAGCTAGCTAGTTAGCCAGCTGAGTTAGCCTAGTCATGATGGCTTGACAGAGAAGCTCTAATTTCTCCTCCTTTGAAAAAAAAAACTTCAAATCAGAGTTTAAAGTTCTGATGCAACATAATTAGGTTTAAGTTATAGTTTAAAACTTTGGTGCCACATAATTTAAAATTAAACCATGATTTAACTTTTTTAAATAATTCTTTTTGGTGCAACCCAGTCTTAGCATTTTGAACAACATAAAAGTTTTGTTTGTTTGTTTGTTTTTTCTTATTTAGCCTCAGATACAACAGCTTCAGTAAAATGAATGGTACTGACACATTTCTAAATAAAACCAATGTCTTTATTCTATATATGTCTCTGCCAGTCAGTCAAGGGATCAACCAAAAATATATACACACATTTCCTGTGATAGTGATAAAATGTATATACAAATCAGTCTGTTACCAAGCCCATTTAAACATGCACATGAGACAAATAAAGGACATCAAATCACAGGGACATGGCGAACGAAGAAACAAAGGACAAAGACAGTAGTGTTAGGAATAAAATAAGAGGCCATCTAGATTGCAGGAGGAGGGGAGAGGGAGCAGCGGGTCCTGGTTTATATTTTTTCATGACATGCCCCTCCTTTTCACTGAGAAAACTCGCCAGTGAATAAAAGTGTCCAAATCCTACATCACAAACAGGATTGTTGCTCTCAAAGTCATTTCTTAGAGCTTCTTTTTCTTTGAAAGTTTTTTGAAAAATTGAATTCAAGTCCCGCCCATTGTGGGGCATCTCTACACTGTGGCTGGGATACTGTAGCTGCTCCTGTTGCTGATGTCAGCGGGAAGCGACGCTGCGCTATCTCGTACCCCATTGGTCACTCTCCCCTCTGTGCCATCATAGAGTGGCGCTGCGTCTGGAAGAAGATGATAATGGACGCTCTAAGAAGTTTGCAACAATTGATCAATGTCATATATGATTGAACTACTTAAGCAGCTTCTTCCTGCTGTACCTTTTAGAGTTTACTTCCTACAACAACTGCATCCTAACAACGTCCTACCTTTCCTGCCTCTACCATACATACTTGGACACGAACACAATGTACATGCAAAAAGCTCAGAGACAAACAAAGACAACGTGCTCAAACGTACATATGGTATGCGTGCACATAAACTAAAACAGGATATCTACAACTGGAAAGCAACACAGACAGTTACATAAACAAAGGTAGCCAGGTCACCACAACATGAGCCCTGCATGCATATGAAGAACACAGATCATGGGATGAAAATGGATTGTTGTGGCTACAACAGGAAACATGCCATGACTGTTGTGGCAAAAGAAATGACTAATGGCTGTTAAAGGGATAGTTCAGATTGTGGGGAAGTGGGGTTGAGAGCTATAAATTGATGTGTATTAAGTACAGTAGACAGAGTTGGCATGACCCCACTTTGGTGAGGCAGAGAGGAGTACCAGCACAAAAGCTAAGCAATGAACTGCTGTGGACAGGGTCAGCAACATTTTTAGCCAAAGGTTCACCCCTAAAAATGAATGGTAATGAATGTTTGGTACTCTTCTCTGCTTCTCCAATGTGGGGGCATGTCGACCAGCATCTACTGCAGATAATACACTGACTATTGACAAGTACCTCATACAACCTCACTTCAAATAATCTGAACTATTCCTTTAAGGTGATGACTAATGAGGACAGTGAGTGGTACATAGGAGAACAGTAAAACCAAGCTACCTGTGGCTGCGTTATAAACATCTGTGTCGTGGGTTAGATTCACTGTTAAAGAGTCATCTGATTTAGGGCTCGAAGGCTTTCTGAGAAATGGTGAAAATAAAGTCAACTCGGGCAGCGGTGAAGTCAAGCAAAAATCATCTAAATGTCAAAACAGTCAAAAGCTTAAATGTATATGTGAACAATTCTGATGCCAGCTAAACTGCACCTCAGTAACCATACTGGTAGTTTTGCATGGTGTAGCCTATTGAGATGGCACACTCGAGTAGCAGCCTGTTGCAGCAGCTTGTCTTGTGTTTTGGTGAGAAACTGAGACCTAATGTTATGTTGATTTTGGACAAAAGCAGTAATAACCACAGAATATAATGACAAAAATTTTATTATCTTTATAAAAAGTGTTCTCAATTGGCTTACTTACAACTGAGTGTAACATTGGCTGGGAAAATGTAAACACAATCTGATTTCAAGGAGAATCCGACCTGCTGGCAGGCATTAAGAATAACTATACAGAAGCAGCCAATCCTCCTTCCTTATGTAGGTCATAGAGAGGCATAAACTGAGACTGCTTCATAACCAGTAGTCTCACATACCCAGACCTGTCTCCACAGCGCTCAGCACTATAGAAAGGTCTGGCTCTACACATACACATTCTGCTATAGGCGAAAAAATGCCCTACCTTGTTTGCATTTTTTAAATAAATCACAAACATCTTGGGGCATGGCTAAGGATGCAGGATGCAGTGCTGCTGCAAAATAGTGTCAAGGGGGAACTTGTTTTAGTGGAATATTTGCACATCGGTAGGCGAGCTCTGGCAGTACATCACCAGAAAAGAAAAGCTAACAGCTGTTAGCTTCTTTACATTCAAACCATTAGCGTCCTATGTGCCATTTTCAGCACGCAGGTTACAACTAGGAGGTTTTAGATAGCAGACACTGCGATAGTGCAATGGCAGGACTTATACCCACAGTGTGAATCCGTGAGTCAGACTACATAACAACTTAAAAACTTGTTGTAGTAGCTTTAAAGTATGAAAACATGCATTGTTTACATCCATATTTTCTAGCTTTCAGTCTTATTCTTCCCTGTATTTTGCAAGGGAGTTGCTACTTTTCTTAGTGTGTTACTGCCGCCTGTAGAAGGAGCCCCTCAAGCGCTCATGTCCATACATGTGCATCTCTTGTAAGCATGCATGGCTTAGTGCCTGTTTACATTTATTTTTAAAATACGTTGCAGTGATCCAAACACAAAGTGGACAGCCAAGATACATCACCAATCATGCCCGTGCATCTCATGTGTCTCCACGGTGTCCAGCTGATCATTTTGTTTTCAGATTTCATTGCTGCCTATGTCACTTCTGCTCAATGGTCAAAGGGCCCTTATTTCACATGGGCTAACTAAGAAAACAAAAATGTTTTAAGAGCTAATATACATTTACAACCCAACCACATACATCAGTGCTCCTCTTCATTTTTTTTTTAGCATTGGCTTTGTTTCATCAAAACAACCACTGCCACATCCCGCATTGATGCTGTATTTTCCTGTTACTTCCTTTCCAGAGACACATCAGGAAACAATAGCGTTTACATTACGTTTGAGTGATTGGATCACAATGTGTCTTGGTGGTTGTTTACACAGGGTTTCTGCAGGTTTCAACAAGTTAAAGACTTTAAGACATTTTAAACACTATTATGAATGCAATTTAAGACTATTTCACATCCATACTGGCATACTGTAAAGTCCAGAACATGTTCACGTTTAATGTTGGCATTGATCCAGGCATTTGCTGGTGGCTTTTTATGGAGGTTTTATGTTTATCTGACCTCTCATATGCCTATACTGACTTTATACCCAAAGTTACTAAACTGAGAGTTTTCTTGCATGAGGTGCAGCAGGCTTCAGATGAGTTATTTCCAACATTTTAGACTTTTTAAGGGCCCGTGGAAACCCTGTTTACAGTTGTCTTTAGCACTGTCCAGTTGCAATCTGCTTATTAGTTTTTTCTTTTTTCTCTTTTTTGCCAAGTTAAGGTGAGGGAATCAATACCTCTCTCATGTATGTATGCTAAATGTGAAGCTGCGGTCAGGAGACAGGGAGAAAACTTTTCCTAGAAAAGGGTGACAAAATTTACGTACCAGCACCTCTAAAGCTCATTAATTAACATGTTATATCTTGTCTGTTTAATCAGTGTCTCTTATCTCAAGTGAGTTTCAAGTCTCTGTAAGTTTATCACACTAATATGTAAATAATTATGACCTGAAAGGAAGGATATCGACCTAAAAACATTGAAAAAATTATTGGTTGTAATTATTTGAAATGTGCTTTTCACTGTACAAACATGCAAAACAACCAGTGTGGTTCTTTAAAGCCTATAAAGACCCTCAGCCATCTAAACCAGCCAGTAAAACTAGATATGCTGTCACAAACTTCTACAGTATCTGTCACATTCAGAGGAAGCAAGTAGACAAGCCAACTCACACTGACAATTCAGCAGCTGCTTCTCTTTTACCTACAATAAGAGAGGAGAGGTGAGGAGAGGAGCAGGAGGAAGTAGGCGAAGGAAAGTTGTTTTCATACATAGTTAGACATAAGGGGGCTGACTTGCTGGAGGACTGTAGGTCTCTCTACCTCTCTTGGATTTGAAGAACAGCACAAGCACCACCACCAACACCGCCACCGCCAACAGACAAAAACCCCCAATCACAGCTTTCTTCCACAACGCCATGTGCACTGTAGAGAGAGACAGAGACACAGAAACAAAGTAACGTCAGTAACAAATAAAAGCACAGGTTGAGTGAAGGGGAACAAATACAATGGGGCAGGATGACAAAGGTTGTTGAAGACAGAGTCAGGCAGACACAGGTCACAAAAGTCAAAGTAAGAAACAAACAACATTCTGTTTCAGTTTTTGCAAAGTTTAATGTATTCCCTCATCAGGCCCTCTCCCTGTTGTCTACAGTTGAAACCTAGCTTTTCCTTTCTTGCAATCATGGATCCAGGAATGGTAATGTTTATGTGCAGGTCCAGACTTCAATCTCTGCATAATTACTGCAGCACTTTGATTTTGACAGTCTGTTAAACCCAACTCATGGATGCAACAATGCAGAGGTGGCACTAAGCAGGCTCAAAAGCAATGGTTCCAATCTGCCATAAAACGCAGTTGATTGTTTTAGTTTTGTATGTGTTGTTTCTTTATTGTGCAAACTGTAAAAACTACATATACATTATCTTATTGTTTTAACAGCTGATTACTAATATAATGTCACAATGTTGAGGTGAAAATCTTCCTAGGTTTAGAGACAAAAACACCTGGGAAAGATCATGGTTTGGGTTAAAATCATCACTCTGGCTAGATCTTTCACATGGCTGGGGTTACCATCTAGACACAACTTATAACCACGAAGAAGCTGGAAGAGAAGAAGAGGAGAAGGTGCTTCTTTTCTGAATGTTGATATTAGAACATTTTTTCTCAAAAAGTCTCAAAAGCAAGTAAGCTGAGTTGTGACTTGTGATGACAGCTAATAATGAGCTACTAGATAATTTTTTAGAATTTTTTGGTGTTGTTGGTTGATAACTAATCCTATAATGTTGTCTGCTCATAATTAGAGCTTAGTAGCATTGAACAAGCTAATTTAGCATTAGCTACACAACAAGTGTCCAAAGACTGTCAAAAGAACAGCAGGATGTGATTTGTTGATGGTGTGTGACATTTGAATTTCATCAATTGAACTTTACACATGGCCTATAATGTAAGATGACAGTGTTAATAGATGTTCACAGTTGATCCTGGGGAGAATAAATCTTTGAAATCAACACAGAATGCCTGAGAGCCTTACTTCATTATATTCAATTATATTTTCAATTGTCACCTGTCACCTGAACTTTGTGTTTGCCTTTACATAAATAGGCTAAACACATTTCCATCATGAAGTAATGCAGAAAAGGCACAAATTGGTTCAGAAATTCACCAAAATTCACCAGAATGCAGGAAATTAAGTATTTTACATTCAAAACCTGCCTAAATGTGTCCCCACCAATATTGAAATGGTGGGGACACATGGGATGACTTGTAATCTCCTTGGTGATCTGCTATTTTTTCATCTAGCGCTACTATCAAAATTTTAAATTTGTTCAATATTTTAATTTATGGCCAAATACCTAAAAAGCTGAGGACATTTTCATTAGCCCCAGCTGCCCTTTGTGTTTAGTGCTAATTAGCAAGTGTTAGCATGCTAACACGCATGTGAAATTGCTAAACATTACACCTGCTAAACAAGAGATTAGCATTGTCACTGTGAGCTTGTTAGCATGCTATAGAGAGCATTTAGTTCAAAGCACTGCTGTGCCTCAGTGCTGCCTCACAAAGCTGTTATCATGGCTGTAAAGTCTTTGTCTCGCAAGTTGTGCAACTTTACAGAAGTCGGAGACGAAGGACAAACACTGTAGTAGAAAGCACCTTCTGGTTGGTTTTGGGATCAGTGTAAGTCAGAGTCTTGGTACAAACACACGCACAGTCTGTGCTTGATGTTAGCTAGCTGTATCAAACCTCTGGGCAGAGGGGAATTGGCTACTTGTGGTGAATAAAGACAAACTACAGAAAGAGAGAGCAAAGTAGGAAATTCATTGATTGTTGCACTTATCTCTGCAGGTTGAATGGGAGCCTGTTAAACTTTACGAGGCACTAGCTGCACTTTCAGCTGGGCAACATAATTTATATCAATATTGTGACATGAGATATTGTCTTAGATTCTGGATATTGTTATATTGTGATATCACATAAGTGTTGTCTTTTCCTGGTTTTAAAGGCCAAATTACGGTAAAGTGATGCAATTTTCTGAACCTATCAGACTTTTCTAGCTGTTCTATTATTTGCCTTTACCCAAATCCATTATATCCACATTATTATTAATTAATTAAAAATTGGTCAGAAAAAAAAGGTAAAAAATTGGCTTCATACTTAATCTGATGATGGTTTAAGATTTCTTTCTCTCCCCAAGCAGCCTACTGAGTATCTGGGGCCTAACCAGAGGTGTGGTGCTATTTGTTCAAGTAACAGAATGCACCAGTGACATGCACATGCATGCACTCCATGCTTAACTTATGGATTGTTTCAGATAGTTTTCATACATTAGTCTAGTCAATTATAACTGACCACAAGCTCAAATGTTAGACTGACCTTAAGAATAATTTCATCATGTTGGGAATATTACGCAGCTGTCAGTCCACATGAGCCCTTATGCTTTCTCTCTCTCTCTGTCTCTCTCTATTGTGGCTGCAAGTCTGCAGACAACAACTGGAAAAATATAACTGCTGGTCAGGTTCACACGCTTTAGTGAGGATTGGATCTTCAAGCGCCCTTAAAAATGGATTATGCAAACTGCAAATATTCTATTTCCTCACTTGGAGAATAAAGAAAGTGGTTGACAGTTGTTGGGTCCCAACACCTATGGGTTTAACAAATTTGTATCATTACTTTTTGGTAAATTTTTGTCTCGAAAGGAGCAGTTATGTTTTTTTGCATGCCCTAGAAGTAAAAAAGTCAGATAACAGGGGCAGCCACAGAACAGCAAGTCTGGAACAGATGAATGAACATAAATACCCACCAAACTTACCATCTATTGTGATTTCGCCACTGCGGACCATGTTGTTGGCGTAATTGAGAGCCTCGCAGTAGTAGCTGCCGCTGTGGTCTTTGGACAAAGAGTGGACTCTGTAGTCAGAGTGGTTGCTGTGGGAGGTGACTGTATTAAGTGGCTGTAAATTGCCTACACGGTACCACTTAAAGGTGAC
>JAJHUR010084434.1:10260-31581 GCA_027495735.1 Lutjanus campechanus
AGAGATTAGCATTGTCACTGTGAGCTTGTTAGCATGCTATAGAGAGCATTTAGTTCAAAGCACTGCTGTGCCTCAGTGCTGCCTCATAAAGCTGTTATCATGGCTGTAAAGTCTTTGTCTCGCAAGTTGTGCAACTGTACAGAAGTCGGAGACGAAGGACAAACACTGTAGTAGAAAGCACCTTCTGGTTGGTTTTGGGATCAGTGTAAGTCAGAGTCTTGGTACAAACACACGCACAGTCTGTGCTTGATGTTAGCTAGCTGTATCAAACCTCTGGGCAGAGGGGCATTGGCTACTTGTGGTGAATAAAGACAAACTACAGAAAGAGAGAGCAAAGTAGGAAATTCATTCACTGTTGCACTTATCTCTGCAGGTTGAATGGGAGCCTGATCAAATTTACGAGGCACTAGCTGCACTTTCAGCTGGGCAACATAATTTATATCAATATTGTGACATGAGATATTGTCTTAGATTCTGGATATTGTTATATTGTGATATTTATTTAATTTAGTTTATTTAATTTATAACAGGACAGCGTGCAGTGGCATTAATTATTCCAGGGAAATAAAAAGATGGCTGCACCAGATTTAGCAGGAAAGCTAATTTTCATCTGTAGTCCTTGACATAAAAGACAGATGTCATAAATAAATCATCAGTGCAAGTTAAAATACACAGTGCAAGGTACGTTAATAACAACATCATCAGACTAAGAATAAAAATAATAACAATCATCATTAAATTACAAAGTGCAGTTTGAATATGGTAATCACAGGTGCCCATTACCTAAAAAGCGGAAGGTACACACTGCATGGAGCATGATACATAATAAGTTACAAGAGTGCAATTTGAAATATAGAAGTCACAGGGTAGGGGGGTGGGGGTGGGTGGGGGATGGGACTACCCACGAGGGTATCCCCATCCCCACAGGTACCAACTGGTAACCTTAGCACAGGGGTCCCGGACTCAGTGTTGGCACGACTGCTGACTCAGAATCCAGTTTTTAGTTTTACGAGTAAAACAATGTAATCGGAGATATCACATAAGTGTTGTCTTTTCCTGGTTTTAAAGGCCAAATTATGGTAAAGTGATGCAATTTTCTGAACCTATCAGACTTTTCTAGCTGTTCTATTATTTGCCTTTACCCAAATCCATTATATCCACATGGTATTAATTCAAAATTGGTCAGAAAAAAAAAGGTAAAAAATTGGCTTCATACTTAATCTGATGATGGTTTAAGATTTCTTTCTCTGGGGCTTAACCAGAGGTGTGGTGCTATTTGTTCAAGTAACAGAGTGCACCAGTGACATGCACATGCATGCACTCCATGCTTAACTTATGGATTGTTTCAGATAGTTTTCATACATTAGTCTAGTCAACCTTAAGAATAATTTCATCATGTTGGGAATATTACGCAGCAGTCAGTCCACATGAGCCCTTATGCTTTCTCTCTCTCTCTGTCTCTCTCTATTGTGGCTGCAAGTCTGCAGACAACAACTGGAAAAATATAACTGCTGGTCAGGTTCACACGCTTTGGTGAGGATTGGATCTTCAAGCGCCCTTAAAAATGGATTATGCAAACTGCAAATATTCTATTTCCTCACTTGGAGAATAAAGAAAGTGGTTGACAGTTGTTGGGTCCCAACACCTATGGGTTTAACAAATTTGTATCATTACTTTTTGGTAAATTTTTGTCTCGAAAGGAGCAGTTATGTTTTTTTGCATGCCCTAGAAGTAAAAAAGTCAGATAACAGGGGCAGCCACAGAACAGCAAGTCTGGAACAGATGAATGAACATAAATACCCACCAAACTTACCATCTATTGTGATTTCGCCACTGCGGACCATGTTGTTGGCGTAATTGAGAGCCTCGCAGTAGTAGCTGCCGCTGTGGTCTTTGGACAAAGAGTGGACTCTGTAGTCAGAGTGGTTGCTGTGGGAGGTGACTGTATTAAGTGGCTGTAAATTGCCTACACGGTACCACTTAAAGGTGACGGGGGGTGAGCCTCTGATACTACATATGAGGTAGAGATCCTCTCCCTCAGAGATGTCTGATAAGCTGGGGAGGACGGTCAGAGTCGGGTCCGACAGAGGCACTGTGAGAGGAAAAGATGTAGGAAAAGAAGTGAAATTAGTCAAACTCTGGCTCAATAATAAACTGAAATTTACTGTGTTATTAAAGCATAACAAAAAACAAACAAGCAAAAAAAAAAAAGAAAAAAAAAAGCTCTCTTGGAAGGAACAGTTCAAATTTTTTTAACACTTTCAAACAGGAATGTTAGCTAGGAGGAAGGTAGTGCTAATATTAGTTGTTGGGCAACAGTGGGCAATGGGTTATAGAAAAATGAAATGAAATATGGCTCCATGTCCTTCCAGATTTTCACTATCCATTGTCTTTCAGTTGTTGATCAATCAGGAAGCAGTGAACTGATAACAATAACTGTGTTATGTCTATGTTTACCTTGAACACAGCAGTACCACATTATCCTTTTGATAACAGCGGTTGAGCTTCCCACCCTCAGTGTCACAAGGAAAATGGCTGTTGTGTGAATATGGTGGACAAGTTTGATGTCACATAATTATTTGCCCTGAAGTGGGCCTTCCTACATCTCAACCACAAAATCTTGTTCTAAAGCATCCATTCTCCGTATGTGTTTGTTTATGTTTTACAAAGAGTTTAACCTGAGTCAGGCCATACGATGATAGTAGTCACATCCATCTAGGGTTATAGATGCAGGGATGACATATTTTTGTAGGCCAGCCTGAAAGTTTGCATCGTCATGGTTCCCTCAACAAGAAGTCAATGGGAATTTTTCCATTGAAAGATTATTGCAGAAAATAAGTAAAGTGAACAAAAGTTTGTGATACACACATTATGATACACATTTTGTTCAGCAAGATAATCTTCGCAAATGAACGCCACCTTTACTATTTTTGAAGCATAAATGCATTTGCTAGAAGTAAAAAGCTAACGTTAGGCTATAAATGAACTACACCACAGTCGCGTGACTTAACATCACCACCACTAAGTGATTAGTGATTAGCATGATGATGTTTAATATCCGCAACACACTCTGTAGTTTCACTTAGCCACTCGTTAGCAACCAACCAACTAATGGTGTATGTAATGATGTAGTTTATGTCATACAACAAAACGTGAAAATCTCTTGTGCTTGTGCTAACCACAGACCTCATTTCAGGCATTCAACCAAAAACAAATTCAAAAACACCATTGACTTCCCACAAGGGAGCAGGAAGTGCTAATATTCTAACTCATTTTCAGGTTTTAGAACTAATTCCTTCAGCACTCTATTAGTATTGAGTTGTTAGAATAATAAGATACATAATATAATAATATATGATAATAATTATATATATATATAACTGATATCAGATAGGTACTTGATATGAGGTTGATATGAGATATGCAAAGTTCAGGTATCTGAAACAGTATCAGGAAGGAAAAAACATTGCTGGAAGATCTTTAACAAGAAGATCAATACCACTCTCATGTTTGTACAGTAAAAATGAGGGTACCACAAGCTACAGGTTAGCTTAGCTTACCACAAAGACTGGGAACAGGGGGATACAGCTAACCTGGTTCTGTCCATACAGATAAAACAAACAAGACATGATGTGTTACCTGCTGAGCTTTACAGGTGCTGACAGTTAGATTCTATTACCTTTAGACTAACTGTTTCCCTCGTTTCCAGCCTTTTTGCTAAGCTACAGTAAGCCAACCATTTGCTGCTGACTTCTCAAAATGTCAAACTTCCCCTAAATCAAAGTTATGTCATAATGCGGGACATGACAGTGCTCAAAAGTACAGTTTCTAAATTTGTGATCAGCCCAAAATAACCCAGTGGCAACTTTTTTTTTACTAAACAATAAAATAATGTTGTTAATAACTGACAATCAATCTCAAAAGTTCAATCTTGACCTTGGGCAGTTTCTTGACAACTGGACAAGCTTCACCCACTGAGGATCATGTAACACCATAGAAAGCATTAGCAACTAAATTTATGGTGATTTGATATTGTTTTGCCATTTGTTGCTAGTTGTTTTATCAAGTTTTATAAAGCTGATATGTATCTGCAGTGGCTCATCAAAACTATTTATCCATTTATTGATCTGGATTTATTGAGTAGTGTTGATGAGGTTAAAAAAAACTAATTATGTAAAACAGATAAATATACAACTGTACTTGTTGTGAATACTTACCTACGACAGTAGTGTAAAGTCTTTTACTGAGCAGGCCTTCCTTCGGACCATTCTTTGCCTTGCACGTGTACTTATTTATTTCATCAGGGCTGTTGACGGTGACTGGGAAGAAAGCTTGTCGATGAGGCTGCTTGACGATGGTTGAGCTCACGAACCTGCCCTCCTTCATCAGGGTGTAGTTTATTGGCAGGCTGCCATCGTTTGACTTACAGACGACCCGGAAGGACCGTCCCAGGACTGCCTTGCCGACAACTGAGATTTCTGGAGTAGTGACATGAACTAAAGAAGAGAAAGAGAAAAATAAAACACACTGACTCCCTGTGGACAAATCTTGCGAAGAAAAAGCAAAAGCCTTGTTCAGACATGGAATACGCAACATTTATGCTTTTGGTCATTTCTGCATAAATACTCTTTATAGCTCTATTCTGTTACTTTAGTGGAAAGAACCACAATACTTGCACAAAGACACTGATAGGCCTATATACTGTAAGTAGGAGAGGGTTTTCTATTTTCTGCATCAAACAATTGTGGCACATTCAGCTGTTATGGAGGAATATTAGAATTTGTTTGGAGTCGTGTTTTCATCATCAGGTGAATGTAAGTTCAATAGTCACTCTTATTTTAGTCTCTCATAGCCAGACCTATCTCCACATCGCTGTGTCAGTGCTGCAGAAAGATCTGGCTGTTCACTCGCCTTTCCAGACTTTTTTTTGCTAAGCTATGCTAACTGTGTCCTGAGTTCAGCTTAACAGGAATAGGCAAACATGTTAAATTGCATTTATGTATTGAGGTGTGTGTCTGAAAGACGCTAAAATCTACTCTTAATCTATTTATTAAAATTTGCATCTGAAAGAGGCATCGAGTCTGCTCACCTTTCGGATGTACAGTCAGCGTTTCACTGTATTTCTCGATGCCCTTGGCGTGAGCTACACAGGTACAGGTGAAATTCTGCAGGACCCTGCCAGAAAATTCTCCATTGCCCCGATCAGAGAGCGGGCCTTGGCGTCCTTCAAGTCTGAGAGTGTAAGACAACTCTTCCTTGCGGAGTCTTTCAGAGGCGTAGCTACTTTTGCAGATTATGTTTACATTATCACCTTCAAAGACTTCAGGTGGAGTCATGGTGAGATTGGGCATCGAAAACAGCTCTGTGGATAGATTTTTAAAAAAAAACAGCAAGTCATCATCTGCATTCATGCCACTTACAGTAATAGTTAAAGTATTGACAGGTATGGAGCCCCAGAATTGACAAAATGTAGTAAAAGATTATAAATCAAAAACAAATAGTTTTGACGAGTGTACAAGAAATGAGAAGCTTTGTACTTTTTATATTGTTGCAATGTGATGTTATCAATTAATTTCCACCCATTATATTTCCTTTTTTTTTTTTTTTTTGCAGTTTAAGGCACAAAAAAAAAACATGTTATGTTGGTTTGTTTTTTACCACACTCTAACCCTATCTCACTGGTGAGTGTCATTTGAAAACCAACTATGACAATGACATGGGTGTGTCAGTGTATGTCCCCGGTGTGTGATTGGTCCAAGGTTTGTGTTTGTGAGGATAACATCAGAGCGATTGCGTGGAGCTCCTCCTGACCAAGTGTCCTGGTTTGAGTGGGACTGTCTGGGTTTCAAGCTGGGTGTACAGAGTTTCAACAAATATTTGTGAAACACAAAAATGTCCCAGTTTTCAACATTCACTACCAAATTGTACCTGTTTCACAACAATTTACAGGGTGGAAAAAGCACCTCTTTCACCCCCATTTTAATATTTTGCACCCTAACCCTTAGTTAAAATTTCAATAGTTAATACCAAGCGCAAGGTGGTAGGTCTGAGGGGCATGGACTGTGCATCTCCATGTGCACTTTCTGTTTTGGTTCACGCATGTGCAGCAGCTGAACAAGCAAAAAGGCCGGGTGAAGGTGAATATAGATCAGTGGGTGTGGTGACTGCTAAATAATGCCAGACACATTACTGGTTTCAGTGATCTGAGACAGCAGTCCCCGTCACAGTTAAATGTGAGATAGACAAGCTCAGCAACATAAAGAAATAGATTTGGTGATTATATTAGATCAATGCTATTTTAGCAATATTTCTAATGTTTCTCATGTCATACTTGGTCACACAGTTTAGTAATTCATGTTACACAACAGCATTTGCACTGTGAAGTGTTAAGGGTAGAAGAAAATTTGAAAAGAGATGAGGGCTGCCACCTTTCACATAAAAAAAAATCTAAATATCAAGTAACCGACCACTCTGGTGTGTGGAGAGGTCTGTATGGATATACTGTAGCAGCCTGGTGTTGTTTTCAGACAATTTAATGAAGGCAAATGGATCAAGTAGCATTGCATAATATCACTGTGCTCGGACGCAGCACTTCTAAAAGGCTGCAAATTGATCAACATCGGTCCTGCTGCCCTCAGGTGCAAGGTGTGCTAGGCACTGAAATAATTGACCCTGATTTATCATTTTAATTTATAACAGCATAATTTAATTCATATAATTTTAATTTATTCTGAGGAAAATGCCTGTGGTGCATGCATAAGTGTGTAGATATGTGCAGGCATAACTGTGTGGTACATAGGACCCTGCATTTAGGAGTTGAAAATATGGTCATCCTATGCTAGCTACCAAGCTGAGGCCAACTTTCTTCATAAAACTACACTATATATTATATATTTAACTTGTCTTGCAACCTTTTATTACATTTTGTCAGTTTTGGGGGCTCCATAGACAAGAATATAGTTAATGCTTATACTTTTAAGATAAAAAAATTATATCAGTAGTTAGAACACACATTATATGTACTGTGTACACACACAGATCATCACTTTCATCTGTCCACTCACCAGTCACTGAAATCGTCTGTGTGGCGACTTTCACAATATTTCCCATCTCTAATTTGCACTCAAACTCCCCAGGGTCCTGCGCCCGTGCCACTATGGTGTGGTTGACTTTAGTCTTTCCAGAGCTGAGAAGCTTGGACCCCTGGCTCAGGAAGAGGGAGACTTTTTCAGAGCCGCGCAGAGAGTTGTTGATGGTGCACGAGATGACGAGTTGGTCTCCTTCGTAGATGCTGTCCTGAGGGGATATCTCGAGAACCACTGTGATGGGCAGCGCTACAAAGACAAAAATCAATGTAGAGAAAAGCTCTCTAACGGGTTCAATGCTTTGAAAAGTACAGAAATGACAAAATGCTACTTACCTCTGACTGAATAAGTAACAGTCTCGCTTTTCTCTGACTTGAAGGACTCTGGTGTTACGAGAACAGTGTAGGCACAGTGAATGTTGTGGTTGCCAGTGCTGCTGGGGCGAAACTTGACCTCTACCTGGTTGGAGTTGACCTCCCTCACCTGGATCTCTTTGGAGTCTTCATAAAAGTAGAAAAAAATGTGGCCTGTCTCGCCGGGCGCTGTACACCTGGCAGTTAGCTCGTCCCCCTCAATGATCTGAGAGCTGTTAATGCGAAGAATGGGCTTTGACAGGCCTGGAAACCCAAAAATGTGAGAAATGTGCTCAGATTTAATCTGATAGACCATGAAACAACAAAATGAACAGAAATAAAACAACACAACACCATCTTTTGCCAATGTTCCTGCTAGCTGTTGCAGACACTC
This sequence comes from Lutjanus campechanus, assembly GCA_027495735.1. NCBI lineage: Eukaryota > Metazoa > Chordata > Actinopteri > Lutjaniformes > Lutjanidae > Lutjanus > Lutjanus campechanus. The sequence goes on from JAJHUR010084434.1 coordinate 18,093, forward strand.
TTCTAAAAGTGTTCTTTCCTGAAGGGCTGTTCTCCCCAAGAACCACGTGCTTCTATAGAACCCTTCTTTGAAGAACGGGGTTGTCACGGGTTCTTTGTAAGACCAGGGTTGCCATTGAGAACCCTTTTCTTTTTAGAAGAGTTCTTCAAGGATTGTTGAAATCCTTTCATCAAGGGAACCCCTGCATGGGTTCTAGGTAAAACCCTTGAAATATAGGGTTCCTAGGAGAACCCCCTGGGTGGTATCTGGATGTAAACCTTGAAATATAAAAAAGTTCTCCATAGAACCCACCCCTTGGCTGGGGTTCTTGTTAGCACCTGTAGAAGGTGGAAAGATTATGGATAGAACCCCAAGAGAGGATCCTGGGTGGAACCATTGCACCATAGAAGGGTTCTCCTTTAGAACCTTTCATTGGGGATTCGAGGTGAAACCTTTCACAGGTGGTTCTAGGTATAACCCTCTATGTTCAGTTCCAGGTAGAACTCTCTGAGGGGACCAAGTCGAACCTTTATGAAAGGTTCTACCAGGATCCCAAAATGGTTCTCTTTTGGGGACAAGCCAAAGAACCCTTTATGGTTCTAGTTAGCACCTATATCTTTTGTATAAAAATATAATTTTCATGAAATTATGAAATTATTTTTAAATTTTTTTAATTAGACATTTTTAGAGTGTTCTGTTGTTCTGTTTCACTTAAACACATGTTAAAAATGGTTCTAACGTCTTTTAAATTTCTCACTCCTGACCTTCTCAAACCATAACAGATAATACTGTATCTGCAATAGCAAACTAACCTGTTACTGTGAGTGTCTCGTCTGCAGTGGTCATCTGTTTGTCCTCAACCTTGATCATGCACTTGTATTTGCCATTGTTGGAGACTCTGACATCAGGCAGTGGGTACAGCAGATCCTCCGAGGTGCTGGTGGTCTTGGTGTACACGACGTTGTTTCCCCTGTATATTGTGTACTCACGACTCAGAGCCTCATGCCCTGAGCTGCTGACGATGGCCTGGCATCTCAGAGTCACATTGGTGCCCCGCGTTACATTAGTATTGGGCTTGATGGACAGGCTGATGTCTCTTATCGTGAATACTATCGAGTGAATTAAAAAAGAAAAAAATCAGACTTAATGCACAAGCAAATCTACTGCCCTGAAAAAAGTGAACATTCGACTTATAGTTAAGCTTTTACATTTGCTCTTTAAACCTTTACAATGGTTTTGCTTCATTGTGAGTTCACACTTAATCGATAACTTACAGTCTTACAATTTCATTTAGCAGATGCTTTTATCCAAAGTGATGTACATCTAAGAGCTGATACAATATCTAGTCAGGAGAGAACACATATATATATATATATATATATATATATATATATATATATATATATATATATATATATATATATATATATATATATATATACATATACATATACATATATATGTATGTGTATGTATATTGTGTGTAGTGCACACCCGTTACAACACTTCATGGTCTCATGACACTATTCACTATTTTTCTTGATCTTTAAGTCAATCAATAAATAAATTGTGTACAAACTAATAAAGCTAACAACAAACATTAAACATTAAATTTGGATAAACAATTTCACCATATTTTATATTGGGGTGATGAAAAATGTAATGAAAATATTCAAGTGGCATTACTAGGACTGGGTATCATTTAAAAAATATGATATCAGTACCCTTAAATAGATACTGATACCAACAGAGCACGTCATTTGATATTTTTTTTCCAAAGGTAATGATTGGCTGCTAGCAAAACCATATGAATAGTAAAATTTTTGGGTCTGGGTACCAAAAGGATTGAATGCAGGTATTGTTTGACTGGAAATGTTTCGATACTACTTGGCACTGGGTTATTTCAATTGATACATTAAAAGTTTTGAGTACACTATACATTACTTTAATATTGTGATACTTCGATTAAGTTACTGACTAAATTTTTTTTAACAGATAATTAGCAGCTGTTTCAAAATACTTTTTCAAAGTAACCCTCCCAAACCTGCTGATATGTTGAATGAGTAACTTGAAGATATTTTTTACAGTGTATTCTTTTCATTTTTATTTTTTCTCTATTTTGTATTTACTGGTTCTTAGACTGGATATATTGATCTTTAAGTCCTTTCATCACGCCTCTATCGAGTCTATTTCTGTATTCATCTCGACTCCTCTGTGAACTCTGTAGCTTGTAGCTTTAAACACCTGTCCTATATCCATCAGATGTTTACTGTTTTTTATGCTGAGGAAGTGGATCAAATAAAATTTCCTTTTAATCACTCCATGATCCTGTTCAAATCAACAGTCCTGAAGGGTCATTGATCATGTTGGTATATTTGAAATTACTACGAAATTTCTATCACAGTGCCATAAAAACTGACTCATGATCAGCTTGGCTCTCAGGAAGCTGATGTGTTGCCATGGAATTTCATCATGCCGGTGACAGCATCCGATCTGGGTATGTGACTCACACAAGAAACAATGCATGAATGCATGACTGTAAAATTCTTTAGCAGGGATCTGATGTCAAAAACAAAAAACAACAGTTCCAGAGGATAGAAGTAAATGGGCCATCAATGGACCGATGTAATCACTGATCTTACAGGTGTGAAATGTCCAAAAGCCAACCCTGTTGGCTTCACAAAAGCTACAGATAATATGTCTTGCTAACATGATTTAATGGTTGTTCTTTTATTTCTGGATCCAGCGTCATGAGTCACTCATTTCCTTTTCCTGACTAAACTTTTCCAGTCTATTCACGGTTATCAATCATCAGGATGCTTTTTTTAATTCGCAGCCTCATTGTCTCTGGATTGATCAAAGCAGCTGAACTGCTTCATTCACATGGCCACATGTGATCGCTTTTATAATCACCTGAACTGCTCCCATGAGGTGGAAACCAATGTATGATTCACAGGAGATGTATTTGTAGTCAGGTTCATAAATGTAGAAGTCTAAGACTGAAGGAGCAACATTTTGTCTTTTAGGAAACACTTGTAAGCAGCTTTTAAAAGTGACAACAGTTTAGTTTTCTGCAGAGTAACCAGAGACAGAAAGCATCTGCACACATACGTCAAGCCTCTCCTCAACATCACCCATATGTCGAGTATTAGAGACAACAGGCTGCTGTTGTTGTGACTCAGGGTGGGATGTTGTGGGGCAGTAAACAAACCCAGAGAACAAGAAAAAAAAAAAAAAGGAGGGGAAAAGCACTTTGTCAGACAAACAGGCCACTCGGGGGACCTTTCACCATTTCAGAGCCTGCTGAATCTGGCCCACACCCAGCATCATTCAGCAGGACCTGGCAGGCCTGATGATGAGAAAAATCAGGCGTGCAGGGCAGAGTGATTTGCTGTGGGCTCTCGATACAGTGTGTGAGTCATGGCAGGACCATTACATATTTCAAATTACACCTCAAAATTTAATATGAATAAAGTGTTACTCTTGTATTGGGCCTATGTTTTATGTCTTGCTTTTAGTGTTGGGTAGTCATGGATGACATGTATTTGGATTATGTAATAAGTAACTATAATCTGCTCTGATTAGATTTGAAAAATGTGTATTTAGATCATAGTTACATTGTCAGGGATTGCATGATTATATTTTTGATTACGTCTTTAGCATTTAAATTTTAATTATGAATTTAAACTTTTCAAAAAATTAAATTAAATAAATACAATTTTCATGATCTCCAAAACTTAAATTAATTAAATACATTTTTCATGATAATATTATGATACTTTCATGATAATCAATGCTCTAATTAACTATTTTAACATGTTTAAAGAGATTAAAGAATATTTTGAGGAACTCAAATTGGGATGTGTGCATTTTTTTAGTATAAGGAGCAATTTTTCAGTGTAACCTGGCTCAACTCTACTTGCTTTTGTCATTATCATAAGCAGTTTGTGACACCCGATTTTAAAAGGTGCCACATAAATAAACTTTCTTCTTTACATTACTCATTACTTTATGACATAGCTAGAAAAGTCAGTTTTGTATCCCAACGTTAATATTATTACCATATTATTTTTTTTCTGATATTCTTCAATTTTTACTCTTTCCTATTAAAATCACCTCTTCAGGTCACTAAAAGACATTCAGATGGAACAGTCTGACAAGGGTATATTTGATAAATCAGTCATGTAAGAAACAAACATAAAAAGGCCTATGAGAAAACTAATGCAGGAAAAAAAAACTAACCAAGCCAAACCATATCAAAATACAGGTCTATCTTCAAGTCTGGACCTTGGTCCTGGCTCGGACAACGCCTCCATCTCTATTACAACTGATCTGGACTGACTCATGCCTTCCATCAACAGCCAGCTCCAGAGCACAGGGAGGCGTGTGACACTGCTCGCCAACATGTTCCCAACGCTTCCAATCACAGCTTTTCCACCGTAACATACACCAATGATCAGAAAGCTCCGATAACAAACAGGACTGTTTCCACTGACTGACCATGTGTCCCTCTTGGCTTTTCTAGAATGACTGACAACTGATTGAAAAGTCTTCCAACTCGAAGCCCAAGAACTCTGTCCATATAGAAAGCAAAGCAGTGATGCTTCATTAACACAGGGCTCTTTTTTGAAAACTCAAACCAATGACAGTTCTATAGAAAATACTCAGGAAGTTGTCTCTATCTAAAGACAAATCTAATCTTGTATTTTCGTAATTTATTTGAGATGATACTTACTTGTCTGTGCGCTCACCACTCTCCCTGGATGGAAATCTTAAGATAAGAAAGTAAAGCACCAGATTAGAGACAAATCTATCAACCACCTCCACATAAACAAATCCAAAGAAGAAGAAGAACATAAAAGGTTGGTAGTCTTACAGCTGGACAGGAGCGTGGAGGTGAGCAGTAGTAGGAGGCCCATCCTGTCTGAGGGACACTAAGGCTCCCTACGCTGTTGGAGGTTAACACACTTGTGACTCTGGGGCAGACGGGCGCTGTGTGGGGGGCAGATCTGATCTTGGTGGGCGGGAGCGGACACTAAGGTGGTGCTCTACCTCAGCCACTCAGTGGTCAGCCAGCGGTGGCAGTTATCAACCCGAGCAGCCATCGGCTTGGCTTAATTTGCCAGGAAGTGAGTGTTGTTTCCTCAGGATGTTCATGCGGCCCGGCTCTTTGCTGTTGTGGAATGTTCTCCTCCGCTCTCCTTCATGTATGTGTGCGTATGTGTGTGAAGTGGTAGTAACAATAATGTTGTATTGCTTGCGGGTGCAGTAGTCAGGCCTTTGACCTCTGAACCTGGCTGGCAGGGCCGGTGCAGGTAGAGAGAAGAGCAAGACGGGACATTCTTTGTGCTGCAAAGCCCATTTCCTGAAGTCAAGATAGCAGTTGAGCTAAGCTACTAAAAACTGTTTTCGCAGACATAAATTTGGCTCTAACAGGACACATGGCAGTGGAACTATTATCACTAGAACACATACTTTCCATCATGACTTACACAGGCGTAGTTGAACTGCTGAGGATGACTGACTGAGGTCACTTATGACTTCAGTGGTTAGTCAGTGACTTAATCCAATCCAAAATGTAAATTTAAAAGCTTTTTTTTTTTTTTTTCATGACATCAAAGATATTAAGATATTAAGTCAGTTATGTAAAAGGAGTTTTCACTGTTGTCTGCGTCCTCTTCCAGCCAATCACACGTGTCCCAGCAGGTTAACAGACAGTCTGCTAAGTCACAGATTCTAAATTTTTTTTCTCATTCACCCCTTAGAGAATATACTGGGGATCCCCTCATGTACATCCCATGCAATAAGTAGATATAGTCTGTTTTTTTCCACTACAACTTAGTTGTGCAAATGAATTCTTCAATTCAAAAATGATACAATATAAGGTGCATTTGATTTAATTATTGAACATATTGTATTATTTTTATTATTCTACGATGCCTAACATCGTCTGGCAAAGGGACTGCCGATTAAAACTAGTCTTGAGCCAACTTGGGCGCATTTACATTAGTCTGAATGTTGATTAATGTACATTGTCCCTTTTCAAGTAAATAAATTAAAATTAAATTTTAAGTTGTTAAAGTTGTTCCCAACACAAGCATCATTACCACATCAAATTCATTTGAGAAGCATTTACCTTAGTGTTGTGATAAAGCCAGAAAAATTCAGTTTCATATGCAGGACTTCATATCCAGACTTGAATCATTAAACACAGTCAATTAGCCCAGAAAACGTAACATGTTTGGGTGGATTGTTTTTATAATGCAGATGGGAACAAGAACAACATAATAGTTTCAAATGCCAGAAACAGAGAAACAGACAAAATCCGGTGTTGTATTTGGTTTATTTCATTGATTTCATCTCTTGTCTTATAAACCATTCAGCAAAGCAGTCTAAAGTCACAGAGACAAACCTGATTGTTTTCAGTTTTCCTTTCTTACTACTTTGTTAAAGTCTCTTCTTTTTCTTCAGATCTAAAATCTTAAAACTCAAAGCAGGATACTTAGAGATGAATGTGATTCTGAGCAAATGGCCTGACGCCAAAATGCACTATTTGGGCTGAGCCGGTGGAGCAGTTTGAGGCCTGCTAAACCACAGAGAGCGCTAAAGAGCTCAGTGACAGTGTGATGGTGGGGACAACTGTGGTGACTGCGACTGCAGCCAGTTATTCAGACTGTATGGTGTGTGTGTGTGTTCCCAGTTCACTTTCAGTCCATGAGTCCGTTCCTCCTGCAGGGAAAAGCAAAGCTCTGGATGACTGATGCAGAGGGCTGAGGCGGGCGTGGCAGGAAAGAAAGGAGCGGTACGTTGGCGATGAAGGGGGATGGCACAGTGAGTGCGCAATGTGTACGTGTGTGAGGGTAAGGCTGTCCCAGATTTTGTCCCTCCACCTCTAAGGCAAACAAAATGCCAGCAGAATTAAAAACATAAAATTACAAAACAGAAAGAAAAGACTTAAAAAGTGAAATAAGCGAAGCTGCGGCCCCAGAGCGGAGGCACGTACATGGTGATACTGCAGGAAAAAATGAAAACAAAAACAAAAAAAAAACAAAAACTGAGCTCCGCTTCTTATAAAAGAGGCAAACAGCACCCCAAAGACTTTACATCAAGAATTCCCATAATCTCTGGAGTGACACCGCACCAGGTCAAGTGACTGACCACGCCCGTTCATCGTGCTGCAGACACTGAGGAAGCGGGCAGTCATTTGACCTGGTTTGAGGTGGCTCATGAAGTACCTGAGCGAAATTTAAGATGTTGACTAAACTTTGACACAGTGAGCATGTTCAGGTACAGAGTTAAAGCGTGCCACTCATTAGCATGCAGCTCACTTTATGTCTCCAACTTTGCTAAACAAAATCAAACCAAACATGTCTGGCAATAAAATCAAGAAAACTCTAAGATGGGGAAAATAAAGAAACAGTTCTATCAGACTGAAAAATGGTTCAAACAGTGGGGCAGCAGGTGATCACTTAACCTAAACGTTGTCTAAACCTACAGTGCTGTGTGCTCAAAGGGTGTTTGGATATCAGACAGCTGCCCCTCACTGTGGTCAGATAAAGCAACAAGGGTCACCTTCGATTTATGTTCTCCAGAAGCTAGAAAAACTGGCACACAAGAGCCAAAATAAACAAAAGATGGTTTTTTGAGGCCAGTGCACTCATCTGAAGTGGGCCAAGAAAGTATTTTCAGAGCTTCTTGCAGAAGATTTGGACGTACTGAAGAACAGAAAGTTTTAGACAATCACAGGGAAATCAATTTCATTGATATCTTTCCTGTCATTGGTGTGAGTAGATGGGGGAAAACACATCCATCTTGCAAGTTATAAAAAGAATTATACTGCTATTAATTGAAACAGATGTGTTACTATTGCTATACTGCAGCACCTCTGGGTGCCACAGATCAGGTTCTGGGCAAGTACAGCTGTCTTAAAGGGACAGTTCACCCCCAAATCAAAAATACATATTTTTCCTCTTACCTGTAAGGCTATTCATCCAACTAGATTGTTTTGGTGTGAGCTGTAGAGTTTTTGAGATATCTGCTGTAGAGATGTCTGCCTTCTATCAAATAGAGAGCACCAAAATATACATTTGAGAAACTCAAAACCAGTGTCTCTTTTCAGAAATCATGACCTGGTTACTCAAGGTAACACACAGACCATGTTTCATGTAGGACCTATTTTCTTTCTAGAGCAAAGAAAGTAGTACTGGTAGATTCTACCATATGAAAGAAAGTAGTTCCTACATGAATTTTCACACAATGAGGTCTGTGGATTATCCTGAGTAATTAGGTCTTTAACAAGGTTTTTCAAAAATATTTTTGATGTTTTAAGCACCACAAGCCATGTGCCATTTGTATAGTTCATATCTCCAAAACTCAGAATCTCACACCAAAATAATCTAGATGGATAAATAGCACTACAGGCCAGAGGAAAAATATGTATTCTGAATTTTGGGGTGAACTGTCCCGTTAAGTTATTAACAGCATCCGATGCAGCTATCACCTGCAAACTGAAGCATTATTTCCTCTGGGGAACGTTGGGGAGGGGCTTGAGGCAGAAGAGGAGTTTTTTATTGCTTGGCAAGGCAGGTAGGCAGGACTGCAGGCTCCCTGTAGGACGGGCTGCTGAGCGTTGACCAGTCCAGCCCTCCTCTCACTGTGTGCTAGATATCAGGGTGTGTATCATCCGAGGGGCTACAGAGGTTTTCCCTTTTGACAGGTGACAAGTTAAAAAACAAAAACACCCCTCTGAGCCACAACAAAGGGGCTTGCATGGAAAATATGATTATGTTTGGCACGCTGGGATTCAGGGAAGCGAGAAGGAGTTTGAGCATGGGAGCAGGCATAATTTTTTGGGCATCATTTAAGTCCAAGGCTATGATGGCCCGCTGTGGGGCACATCTGTGCTATAATCCATTTTAACACACACACGCACAAACAAACACTCGTCACGTCTGCCTGGTCGACGTGTCAGGCAAGAATGAGCACAGTCCACCATCTCTGGGTCCATCCTTACAGACGTCTTGCCAGCGGTGCAGCAAAGTGGCAAAACTCTGTGTCCTTTGGCTGCGAGACAGCCATTAAAATAAGAAACACCCCGGGGTCCAGCGGAGGGCAAGCCCGTCTTTTCTGCACCAGTGAGTGTGTTTCAACAGTGTGTGTTGTCCTCTGGGTGACCCCCCCCTCCCTCTTCTCGCCAGTGGGGTCACAGTTCGTTCAGGTAGTGATGCTCGCTGTGTGGCGAGGAGGAGCCCCAGTGATCGGTGGGTACCACTTGTTTAAAATAGAACCTCTATTCTTCTGTATACGCTATTTAAATATACACACTCCTCAGCACAGCCAAGTCTACAATCATTAGCTTCATAATAAGAATATGAATAAACAATGAGAATAATAATAATAATAATATATATATCGTCGTTCGTAGCATGAGTTTTTGTCAGCAGCCATCACTAGAACATTCAGGGTGGTAATTGCATATGTACAACAAAAACGTCATGGCCAGGTCCCTCTTAAAAAAGAGATTTTAATCTCAGTGAGATGACCTGGTTAAATAAAGGATATATATATTTATATATTTACATCCCAGAGCTCGAGGCTCGGGGTCAGAAGTCATATGTGGTGGTTGTGTTGGGGAGGGGGGTGATGAATGCTGGTGTGTTATCTGAGCCTCTTCTCAGCTGAGTAGATTGACATGTAGTAGTCGTTGCTGCCTACTGCCAGGTGGGGCTGGAGGGAGACAAAGAGAGAAGGCAGGTTAGAAAGTCTGATGTGTGTGTTCACAAAAGTTGGGTGTGTTAAGCAAATACCATTTAGAATATAGTCCACGTCAGTATTTCCTTCACAGATGCATCGATAATCTAATAATGCTTAAAAGCCTAATGTAGCAATATAAAGTTAGCTAATGCTAGCTCAAGTGCCAATGAGCTAAAGTAAAAGACACAAGTTCCTTGAGCAGAGAAGCTAATGTGTTTGCTAAATACAGAGCCAGGAAAAGTATGTAGCTGATATCAAACTTAAAAGATGTGCAGTTACTCTACCAAGCACACAACCATCGAGCCTCTCAGTGTATCAAATCAGCTGAACTGGGCAAAAAAAATTCAGATTGACTTTTATGATTAGGAATACAGAAAAGTGACATTTAGTGTTGCACAATAAATCACAATATTATCAAAATCGCAATATGGCCAAGTGCACTATCCAAATCGCAGAACCAGAGCAAAAAATGCGATATTTTGAAAAAGGGGATAACGCCATGTTATCGGGATTATATGAGCAAGTTTTGTCTAATGTTTTCCAGAAACTGACTTTTCAAACATGACGATATTTATTGGTTAGACACTACATAATCTGTGGTGGAAAGTAAACCAGTTTCTCTTATACTTCCTCATACTTAAGAGAGAAATATTGTACTTTTTACTCCACTACATTTTATATGACAGCCAGACTGAACTAGTTACTTTTCAACAGATAGCATGATCAGTTTATTCAATACAGTTATAATACCTAATTTATAGAGTGCACTACCCAAACTCCATAAAATGAATAATTCTGTAATTCTGAAATGTTTGATAACAAATGCATGAGCACTAGTGTGTCAGTAACAATGTATTGAATATCACGATAGAAAATGTCATCTTATCATGCCGAGTGGTCAGTCAAAAATAAGCGTAGGTTTACCCAGTAAGGATGGAAGGCTAAACAGCTGATGGCCCCGATCCTTTGTCCCATGAAGCCATCATAGTACTTGATGTTGCTGATCACATCACCATTAGCGTTGTAGACTGCTATGAACTGGTTCATCGATCCGCTGGAGGGAAGAGGATGAAAGAGAGAAACAGAGAGAGGAGCTTCAAACATCACATCCATCATAAGCTGTGTGCACGGCACTGGATTTCTTCTGTGGTGGGATTTAACCTTCTGGATGGATGTCAGGTGCACAGAAACCCTGAGAGGCAAGTGAGAAAAAAAAAAACACATTCTCGTGGAGAGAAAACAATTTAGATCAGACAGAATCTTTTTTTCCTCACTTGCCTCTCAGGGCCTCCATACAGGTGTTTTTTTTTTGTTTGTCAACTCAAGTAAGTACAGAAAAAAGATAGTTTACTCTTCTTATTTAGACAAATGGAGCCTACAAACTCACCAGGCGAACAGGTTGGCCTGTGGGTGGATGTCCAGGGCTGTTAATCCTTTCACTGTCTGCAGCACATTGATGGAGTCCGGTGTCCGGGGTTCAAAGAATCGAACGTCTCCGTTAACACTGGCGAGGGGCACCAAAGTCAGTACAGGCACAAAAAAAATTAAAGTTCAGCGGTGTAAATCTTGAGAGACAAAGACAGAGCCCACCTGACACTGATAATGTGTCCATCTGTCTCCTTCTGTAGATGAGCTTTGACCACCCAGGCTCCGTGCTCCCTGTAGGTCATCACCCGACTGCACAACAGACAGAACAAATGTCAGCTGAGGTAAACAGTGTTTTAACTGTGTGTTTCTCAACAGTGAGCTGACAGGAAACACAGGAAAATAGCACCAGAGCTGTGAGACTGCAAACACCATCACTCCAGTGAATTTAAAACACAGTTATACAACAATTATAAACCAAAGGATGTATCATAAATGGATGCAATGACATCCAATAAATAAGTGGCAAACAGAGGAAGAGTGATGACAAAAATACAAACCGAGGAAAGAAAAGACAAGGACAAATACATTACAATACTTGTGGAAAAAATTTAATTTGAAAGTTTATGCCATTTGAAATGGAAAAAGATTAAACATTAAGTACTTTCATGAGTTTATCTTATAGTTGAACTATATATAAACCTAAATACAGAATACCAAAAAATGTCATGGTGGGTTACTTTAGGGGAACATTTACATCAACATTTTCCATGACTTAATTATCACATAAAGTACCTTAAACAACTGAAAATTAAAATTTACTCATTTGTGAACACAGTTTTTCCACATTGTAAAATGACAGATAAAGACAAATTTTGAGAGAGATGATGGAGCTGTTTTTAAAAAAACGAAAACAAAAACAAAAAACCCTGCTTGTGTGCATATGTGTCAATGGAACAGAGAGTTTGTGTTTTTAAAAGTACATTAAATCAATAAATGTAAGGTCTTTAATTCATCCAGCCACATTTTGGGAGTATTTCTCTTGATTATATGTCCTCTCTAATGTAATTCTATATTGTCATGTTTTAATTGTTTCGGCTGATTGTCTGCTTAGACCATATCTTCTGAAATGTGATATTCAGTGATTTTCATGTTTTAACTGCTTGAATGTTGACAGTCCACTTACAACTGTCTTGGATTAATTGTCTGCTTGTCACATGTCATTTGCATGATGTCGCCTCCTTTACGTTTTTTTTTTTAAAATCCTGTTAAGCTGTTCAGGTTTTGCCTTCTACGGCTCTAACCTTACAGCCTTATAAAACAACCATATGTTGTATTATAATTGTTTTTTTGTAAAAGCCAATTTAACATCAAGTTGAGGCACAACGGTTGAAATTTAGCCTTTTGGCTAACACATCAATGTGCACTGTCCCTGAGAATAAATAAATAAATGAAAAATGAAGGGTTGGGACAGTAGTTTTCTTCCAATATGAGTGTTTTCTTTTGCTGTGATGTGCAGATAAACCACAGATTATTATTAATGGATCTGTCTCAGCATTAACAGGAATCACTTTAGAAATTATGCCAAAAATGCTTGAACACAAGGTTGGCATTTTGAGGACAGAAACTATGGTTTAAAGCTGCCAGTTGTGTACTCAGGGTCTAGCATTGTTATAGGTTGTGTGTTTGTGCGGAGCCCCTTCCTTATGTCATGCAGAATAGGTGATCCCTTCTTATTAAAAAAAATAAAAATAGAGTAAACAGACAACAGTAGTATAAAACACACAAGCCTGTCTCTTTCTGCTCTATCATGTAATACAGATTAAAAACCACTGGGTGGCACCATGGGATCATGACTCAGAAAAGGAATAACTGTCTCCTAACTGACAGTAGAGCTGAAAACAAAAACCCTACACCCATCTTTTCAGAAGTGAGCTGTACCTGATTTACCCACTTCTCATAATGTACTCTATTAAACTTGGTCAAATAAATCATGACTCTAGGTGTGATTGCATTTTATCTCCCTAAATTTCCAGAACAAAACACAAAGTGCTGACAACAAGAAGCAGAAGAGGTAGAAATAACACGAATTTAAAACAATCAAAAGGATAATTTGGATCATTTGAAGTGGGGCTGTCAGAGGTACTTATAATAGATGGACATCGGCATGAACCCACTTTGCAGAAGGTGTACCAGTATAATAAGCTTTACCTTGCTGTCACACAGCCTTTTCGGACTGAAAAACACTGTTATATAAGCCAAATATCTCCGACCAGATTCTTTCAGCAAAAACATTAATTTTACCCCGCAAAACATTTCTGGTTTCACTAATGGAGTCTGGTTGAGCAAGGAAGAGTGATATTTAACTTACAAGCTGTCTCCAGCTATCAGT
>JAJHUR010084435.1:0-20665 GCA_027495735.1 Lutjanus campechanus
GTTTAAAGGTAAAAAAAAAAAAAAAAAAAAAAAAAAAAAAAAGGTACGAGATGTGAAATTGTGTTTGAGTGAGAGAATGATGAGTTTGGTGTGAGTGTGTGTGTGTGTGTGTGTGAGTGTGTGTGAGTGTGTGTGAGAAAGTGAAAGTACAAGATTTCCCCTGTTGGCTGTGCATGTCAGCCCTGTCAGGAAATGAACTTATCTCCCAGCCTCACGCCACCGGCTGCTGCTGCTGCTGTTCTATTCTCTCCCAACTCCTCCCTCACGCATCTTCACTCTTCCTCCACACCTCAGAAACGTCCATCAAACAGAGACGGGGGGGGAACCTCACCCACACAGAAACACACATCGCATGACATTCACCTCGCACTGGCAATCATTTTTATCCAACAAATCAAACATAGAAACAGTGCAAATCTGCATAGGTTTGTGTGTGCTGAGATAAAAAAAAAAAGTGGTTCTTGAATTCTCATCAAGAGATTTGCAAAGTGGTTCAGAGGATTGCAGATTAACATTTCCCAGATTAGAGCGGGTGCACTGGGTTACTGTGACTTAAGTGCAAACCCCATCATGACTCGCTACCAGGACAAACTGCACAGACCCGGTGACCCAGTCTCCCGCTGATATCGCTCTTACTTTCACTCTCTTTTACTCTTCATCCGCTCAACTCTCTGTGGAGTGAAAACAAGAAATCTGTACATACCTAAAAGTATGCAGCAGATCTAAGCTTTGCAGATGACAACATAGGCACTGAAGCACACTTTCACTTATTATAATTACTGACACAGACAAAGACACGCACAAATAATATAAAACAACATGAATGAACTTACTGAAATCTGGATCTTGGCCATCTGGCAATGCTCTGACTCATCTGTAAAGGAACACACCAAGTTTTGGGGAGAATGATCTCCCTCATGAATAGACACCAAGTTCATCCATGTGTACTTTGTATATTATTTTGCATTGCATCTATTTTTTTTCCCATCATACTCGATGCTTGTGGGTAATTGGCATTTTGTCAAAAGTTTCAGCTGGAGAATTACCAACACATTTTTATGTTTGTTCTTTGGGTTTTAACTTGGTTTTAGAAATATTACCTGAAATGGACTCAGGCCAAAATTTCAGGCCCGTTCACTGTTGTGAAGTGCTTTGTTCTGTATTATATCAAATCTCGGGCTGCAACGATTCATCGATTTTAAATCGATTATTAATTAACCATGAAATGAATAATAGTTTGATAATCAATTAATCATTTTGTGTCACTTTTTAATTTAAAAATAAATTACAAATTCTCTGATTTCAGCTTCTTAAATGTATTTTCTGGTTCTTTACGCCTCTATGACACTAAACTGAACGTCACCTCGTAAAACAGGACGTCCCCTTGGACTTTAGAAAACAGTGATCAACATTTTTCACCATTTTCTGGCATTTTATATACCAAACAACCAATCACTTAGTCAAAAAGTAGTTGACAAATTAACCAATAACAAAAGTAACTGTTAGTTGCTGCTCTAATATCAAATATGATACAAAAAATAGCAAACAACTCTTACCTGTGCCTGGATGTTTTGTCTCTTTTCTACTGTAGCTGAGAAACACTCACAAGTCAGATACCAAAGATAAAACATTTCAATTATTTGGATTATTCATATTTTTATTTATTCAGTTAACTGATTATAGCCTTTCCCTGTGGAATGTTTCCTCCCAAACTAACCTTTTAGACGACAGTATTCAGTGGTGATTCAATAATAAAAAGCTGCTGGAATATCCAGGTCAAGTGACCGAACATGGAAATTTCATCAGCTCAGTACAGTCGATGTGGTAATGGTTATTTATTTTTGGAACACTTCCAGCTGACAAACACGTGTTCAGCCATTGTGTGCTTCACTCATTTCCGTGGAAAAATACAAGATTGACTGGACAGACAGGGACATAATAGCTATCGTTGAGGACACTAAGGTCATGTCTTTTTGTATTTTTTCTGGGACTTTACATTCTGCCATGTAAAATGACTGACATGTGCCAGGTTCCATGTATGTATTTGTAGTTTTATGATATTTATAACAGAAAAGCTTCAGTATTTTCCCACCAGACTTTCATGAGTAGCTGATCAATTAGATCTTCATGGCGAGAAATGAACATTCATAAACAATATAATCAAAACGTTAACAGAATAATTAAGTTGTGAATCCACAGAATTAAAACCTTTTAAAACTTTTTTATTTTTTATATCTAGCCTCAGTATTTCTCAGCTAGAAGAGAGAAAAATATCAGCTTATAGTCGCTCTTTTGTATCATATTTGATGTCAAAATTATCGAGGTCTCAGAATAATTTAGGAAAGAGAACATACATAGAACACCACAACTTTCACGTAAAGATTCAGTGTTATAGTAGTGATTGCAGAAGTGGTGATAATACTGACAATAATTGTGATAATGTTAATAATAGCAATAGCAGTAATGGCGATACTGTTAATCCTAACACCAACACCACTACTACCCAGGACAAGGCATCTAGAGTAACTCTATCTTTAGATAATGACTTTCCGAGATGTTTGGGGCCGAATACAGCAACCTCAGTTTTGCCTGAAGTCAGCAGCAGAAAATTGTACATCATTCAGGTTTTTTGTCCCTCAGACATTCTTGAAGTTTAGCTAGCTGATTGGGTTTGTCTGGCTTGCTTGATAGATATAATTGGATATCATCTGTATAACAATGAAATTTTAAAGAGTGTTTCTCAGAAATATTTCCTAAAGGAAGCATATAACTGGGTAGGATTATATGGGCACAATAGTCTCTGATTTCCCGTTGCTTTTACAATCCCATTGTCTCCATTACATTTTCCTGACTGTACATTATCTGGGAGCTGCCTTACGCTGGGTTAGTGTGGCTCTGCTTCCTTTTTCAGTGCATAGTAGAAGCAATAAAGCTGTAAAAAAATAACAGATTGAAACAAAAATGTAGCAAAGTTTGAGGGCGCTACCGCCTGCAGCATCTGCATGCACTTACGCTGCCAAGTCCAAGCAGAACCGAACAGAGAACTTGAACTTTTGTGCACAGTAGAGTACTGAACAGGCCTGGAATTTTTTGGCCTGAGTCCAATGTGGCCCAGATCATTCCAGCCTGAGCCTGTAGCTCAAAACTCATTAATCAGAATGCATTGAGCTGTAATTTTAATAATGGAAGTAATACTTCATAATAATATAAATCATTTAATTTTTAAATGGTAATGTTTATGTTTTTGGGTAAATTTGAACCCACAGCGCACACATAGAAATTTCATGGTAATTCTCCAGTTGAAACTTTTGACAAATTGCCAATCACCCGCCAGCATCCAGCATGCTGTAAAATGTAGACTGCCATGCAAGATAACATGCATGGATACAGGGATGAACTTGGGGGCTCTTTCCTCCTCAAAACTTGGCGTGTTCCATTAAATGTCAGTCAGAGCAGTGCCAGATGGCCAAGATCCAGATGTGAGTATGTTTGTATATTACTTGTGTGTGTCTTTGTGCCTGTGTGAGTAATTGTAGAGAGTGAAAATGTGCTTTAGTACCCGGCAAAAAACAAAGTTGACTGAACTCGGTGACCGTCCCAAAGTCCTCTTTCATTTAATGATTCCTCTACTGGATTTAGGGGCTGTCACTATCAATTAACTTCCCTCACATCAGTCACAGCTGGAGAGGAGCAAAAGGTTGGTTGTGGGGAGGGTGAGGGGACCGATAGATCATGTGGCTGAGAATGAGGGACAAAAACAGAGGAGGAAAGTGAGGGAGAGGAAAAGACAGTGATACACACACACACGCACACACACACTCGAGCTTGACTGCTACAGTACCGAGGATGGATGGTGGTGGTGGTGGTGGCAGCGGGGGGGCGGGTTGTATAATTTGATTTGGATTTAGTGTTGCTTGGAAGAATGACACAAATTCTACAGGGATTAATCCGGCTTTAATTCAATCTGGCCGCCACAGCCTGAAATAGCCCCGCTCCGGTCCTGCTGTTCCTCTGTGGAAGCACAGCTGCACCTGGCATGGGGTCCAGAGGCCGTGTAGGTGTGTGTGCAGCTGTACGTGTGTGAGCATGAGGTAAAATGTGATTGTGTTTAAGTGTCTTAATTGTGTATAGATTTGTCTTTGCTTGCAAGTACTTCATCTGTGTGAGGAAGAGTGTTAACGTGTGTGTTGTAACCATCAGAGCAGTGAGAAACAGACAATACAGCTGCTGGTGGTACAGCTGGTGCAGACTAAAGCCAGTGTTATACTTTGCATGTCCTTGAACGTGTACGAGCGTCCTCATGACATTTTGACGCCAGACAATAATACATAAGTAAATTTTACCAGTAAGATTCATATTTTAATGCCTAAAATCAGCCCACCTGCGGAGCATTCACACCATGAATGAAGGATTCATTTCAACCAAACCAGAGCTGGTGATTGATAGAACAGTGGAGTGATGAACCAAGGCGTTTTTGGTTTGATTTTGTTCCTTTCGAATTTGAATAACTATGATGCTTTGCAAAAGGAGTCTGGTTAGTTTCATGAAAGCAATAAAACAGCTGTGACTGGTTAAACAAAACTTATCTTACTCTTTGAAAAACGCTCTCTCACTGCAGCAGTCATTTGTATTGTCAGACCCTTAGAATAACAATCTGAGCCTGTCAGTGGCAAAAACAAGTGCAAGCAAATTAGCAAGCGTTAACTGCCCTTCGTGCTCCACTGGTCCACTCTGCTGAAGTGGCTGACAAGTGCATCACCTGCGCTCCATTTCTATCACTCTTCTCCGCTTCCATCACAATTAGTTTTGTGATTTGTGGTCATTTAGAGACTCGGTTTATAAAGTTTAAAGCCTTGTCATGCTGTTACAATGACGCAGCTCAAAAACAAGAGCAGAAATTTATCAACCTCTCATTTCATCCTCACTAATGAAGCACCAGCGCATGAGATTTTTTTAAACAAGTGTGCCAGCTAATATAAAATATATTAATGATTCCCCTTTAAATTCTTAATTGAAATTATATTCCTGTGCATTTTGTGGGCTTCTATTTGTTTTATCCTGTAACTGTGATGCACACTGACCGACAAAGGAAAAACAGCGACTGTTTGACTGGAAGTCGACTCAGTCGACTGATGATTTGAATCTTTGGGGACATCAGGGGACAACCCCAGTAGGATCTGTATGGACATCCATGTACCTCAAATTTGTTGTGACCACGTGGACTTAAGGCCACAACAGATGGCAATTTACTGAGCTATGAGAAATGCGTCCTCCTAGCCCGCCCTACTCCAGAATAGGGATTAAAAGTTTTTCAAAAGATAAGACATTTTCTATCCCCGGGAGAGAAGCACACTATTCTAGGACAATTTTTGGAGGACTTAAGCAAAGAAGTTTTTTTTATTTAAAGGCTAAAACTTTTTTGCCTCAGTCTGTGTGCTCCAATCTTTTTTGGTTAAGTCCTCCAGAATTTGTTTTCAGTGAAAGAGTGACTCACTCTTGAGAGCCCTTGAAAGCCCTGCAGTCCATGTGGGTCGGTTGAAACACATTTATTGGGAAAGCAGTACTAATATGCATCCAAGGTGTCCACAGTTGTCCGTGTACGTGTCCGTTTGGGAGCATAGTTCAGCCCTAAGACATTCAAAATCCCAGAATTGCTGCTCTGATAACTTAAAATAAATTTTTTTTTGTTCCAGAATGTTGCCATGTTGACGTGGGGGCTGCACAAACTGCACCTCATCTCAGATGAACGCCTCATCTGATTACAAGATTATTCCAGTTAGAAAGATCTGTGACTGGAGTAAATGACCGTGATATTCACAGAAAACAAGCGACAAGTCACCCTGTGTGTATTCCCGCTAAATTTCCTGGCCTAGTTTTCTGTTGTCTTACCGCTCATCTTTCTTTTAACAGGCTCTCCTCCGAGGTTCTGCAACTACAAGTTGTTTTTGGCCACGTTAGAAGATGTTTGCAAACTTGTCACAGTGTCTCAGGCACTACACTTAATTAATTGCAAAAGAATGAATCGTATGTTTCCGTGGGCATCTTTAGAAAAACAGAAGTTTTGCGAGTGTACATATGTAATTCTGGGACTGGTCTGTGCGTGTGTATCTGTGTAGGTGTTTGCTGTTGTACATTAGTTTGTTTGCCTAACTCCAGTGTCATGTTCAGCCAGCAGGAGCATATAACACTCTTTTTTCTTTTTCTTTCATACAAACATACTGCTCTCTCCCTGCATCTGCCTCATCAGCATTGTTTGGCTCACTGCCTACAAGCAATCTACAGTTCACCACAGTTTCCTCCTAAAGGGGTGGCTGTCTGGTGATTTGGATCCCCACATCTGATGTTAAAACATTCCTAATCACAACTGCTGTGGTCTCTTTACATCTGCACCTGCTCACAGGGCCTCTGAAAATAACCCGACTGGGAGTTTATTCTGATTTCAAAGCCAGAACATTCTCAATCCAGTGCGTTTAATGTTCAGACTAGGACAAACTGGGTAAAAAATAATGTAGCATTGGTCCTGAGGCTTATTAAACAAAACATTAAAAGTTTAAAGCAGCAGTGATGGTCCTCTGTGTTTTAACCGCACTGGATGGAACAAATAACATACTGAAAAACCTTTCTATTTGTACAGCCTTCAAAGTAAAACTCAAATGCAAAACTCTGATGCAACTGATTTAGATTTAGTTGGGATTACCTTGATGTACCAGAACAATAAATTCAGGGTGATCCTGAAGAAATGAAGATATGTTGAAGCGCTGATTCATGTTAATATAAAAAGAAATATTTTATCTGAGTTATACATGCAGCTTTTCCCCTTTTCATTCTGATGTCAGTCCACAACCAGACCTTCCCAGAATAGTTTAGAGTCTGCATTTTTGCTAGAATTAAGTCAGATGGCAGAATAAAGTCAAAGAGATATATTCTCCTCTTCTCTCTTAAATGAAAAAGATCAGAAAAAATATTCAGAATTGGAATCCTTTCATAGCCAAGAACATATGGAAAGAAATTTGTCCCTGTGTGCCCGATGATCAGCCAGAGACGTGACCTTTGAGCAGCACACCAGATGACTCTTAGATAATAAATCAGCCACAGATGAATCCAGTATGTCGACAGATGACAAGAAGAATATGATGTATAGTCTGGATACTGCTGCCATTGACTCGGTTAGAGATAGATGGATAAAGACAGATGTGACTGGAAATGGATATGGGCAATGCAGAGGATGTAAAGATGTGAAATGTACATTTTAAATACATCTGAGGCAGCAGATGAGGGTTATGGTAAAGGGTGAGAGGAACTGGGTTTGAGTTAAAGATGCCCTATGGAATTTTTGACCACTACTGGTCCTACAGAGGTACGTTTTTGTTCATATCTTGTGCTCTTCTAGAAAGCGTACATGTAGAAAATCATGCAGGACTGTAGAGCAATCAACCAGGGCTGCAACTGGCGATTATTTTAATAGCTGATTAATCTGTCAATTATTTTCTGGATTTATTGATTAATAGTTTGTTTTAAAATGTCAGAAAATGGTGAGAAATGTTCATCAGATTTTTTGTTTTGTCCACAACTCAAAGATAGTCAGTTTACTGCCATTGTTGAGCAAAGAAACCAAAAGATATTCACTTTAAGATGCTGAAGTCAAAGAATTTGACTTTTTTTCCTTAATTATTTTGATAATTAATTGATTATCAATATAGTTTAATGATGGATTAATCATTGCAGCTCTAGAATCAACTAATCTTTTCTAATTAACCCAACATAAATATACAAGTTTTATTTATTCAAGTTAATTAAGCTTCAAATGTCTCGTTTTCTATTTTCAGAAAACTTCAGAACTTATAAACATGAGCATTTCTAAATTCACTTGAAGAACTTGAAATGATAAGTTGAATCAATATGTTGTTCAATCAACTCATTACATGACAGTTCTAAAGAAACATGATCAGCATATTAACTGACTTCTCAGCATGGTTGTTTTTTTTATAGTGTAGACTTATGATGAAACATTCATTTTATGATAAGTCATGGTTGTTTGTTTTCACTCTAATGAAAACATGGTGAAAAATGATGAAGGTTAGTATTGAATTCTTAAAATTCAAGAAATTCACTGGGAGCATTTTCACATATTGTATTTGTGCCGATGCTAGAACGAAAGAGCTCCAACAGAAGCTGCTGCAGCTGTGAGCTCTCTGTGTGAAATGAAGAACTGACTTTTAAAACTGAGACAATGTAAAAGAAAATCAAATTTCTGTGTAATGTTCATCAGTGTGACTGAACAGTTGTTGGTTCAGCTCAATATCTGAAGTTTACTGAACATGTTTTCTCAAGTACAACTGCATTAACATCAAGTTTATTTGACGAGAAAAATTTATACGTTTCATGTTTCAAATTCAGTCAACTTGAAATTTTAAGGCACATTTTAAGTTAATACAAATAATTTACTCTTTACTGTCGAATTAATAATTGTTTGGTCTACAAAATGCTTTTATTGCCTGAAACACTAAATGTAAACATAACTTTGTTTGCAAGAAATCCTCACAGGTTACCTTTAATGTTAGGGTTAAGGTTATGACAAGGGTAAAGGTAATTGGGCTCCACCTGAAGCACCGTGAGACAAACATCTTTGCAGAAAAAAAAATCAATACAACCTGCTTAATTATAACAAGATTTACCTTGTTTACCGCCATAAACATGTTCTTAAATATTAACTGCACTGTTTCATTTTGTCTTCTATCTCAGATCAAAGGAATTCACGTGAAAAACAAACACTGACCCACATTCTTAATGGCCATTTTTAATTCCCACTGGGGCCACTCATGCTAAAAATATTTATACTCGCTGTAATGCAAGGTGCTTTGGATAAAAGCCTCCACTAAATAGCTGATATTATGTTGCATTGCTCACATTTGGATTCAGCACTGCTGCCACAAATTAGGACACTCATTATGACTCATTAGGAATGAGTCTCACACTCAGGCGCCAGAGGCCTCATTTATAAAGATGATAAAATTTCATCATACCAATGTTTGTCTACAGGAATTCATCGCAAAGAACTTATTTATGAATCTCGGCCTTGGTGATTAATATTCGATGCTCCGTTTCAGAGCCAGACTTGAAATACTTTTCCTCACTTTACCAGTGCTGTTACCAGTGCTGCGGTGTTACTGAAGTGAGCTGAGCGCAAATCAACATTCTGCTCTTGTGCTCTTGTTGAGTTTATCGGGCCCGTGAATTTGAGCTGCTCGGCTACTTTGAGTTGAAAGTAGCTTCACTAAGTTTTAGTTCAAGGAACAAGCAACATTTCTCCAGGCAGCCGACATCAACCTTCTTCTTTAATCATTTTACTTCACACTGATTGATTCAGAGCAAAATTTCTACAAAACTTTTATGTCTTTCCAGAGATCTCTTCAGTATAGTCCTACACCTTAAAAATCACACATAAAGGCACAGAAGAAAATTCCCTTATATATATAGTATATATATATGTATATATATATATATATATATATATATATATATATATTCACTACTTGTTGCATATTGTAGTGCATTCAGGTTGGAATATTTAGATAAAGTGGTGCCAGACTCAGACACACCCAGATTCACACCTCTGCTCCTCCTGCAGACGGCTGTGCTGCTGCTCTCTGCTCTCATATCCGCTCACACACAGGCGGGCGGGCCTGGCCTCACCTCAGTCAGGTTCTGTCCTCTGGCCTGAAGCCTGCTGGACTGTTACAATTCATCACATCGCACACATATGCACACATTGAGATACATGTGCACAAGCTCTGGCCTTGTTTCTGGGGGGTTGTGATGTATTTTAGTCTCTTGTGCTCTCAGTCCTTGTGTCTCTGTAAGCCACACAAAATCTGTGTGTGCGTGTGTGTGTGTGTGCCTGAGTGTGTGACTTTGCATTAAATCTTAATACCTGCACACATGCAGTCTGTGTTTAAATGCCCTTTTGTTGTGTGTAGCTGTATGTCAGTGCAGAGTGTTAGTTCTGCATGGTTAGCTAGGTGACTTGGCATTTAGACTGCTGCTGATAGCAGCGCCCTCTGGTAAGGAGTGTGTGTGTGTTTGTGTGTGTGTGTTTTGGCGTGTGAACGCATACGTGCATGTTAATCATGTCCCATGGTAGCAAAAGAAAGACGGCTCGTAGAGGAGACTGAGGACGCCCATTAGCTTTATAGCCCAGGGATTGTGTGATTATAAGTGTGTGTGTGTCTGCATGTAAAAGCAGGCACTAATTTGTTTGTGTCCATGTGCTTTTGAGCATTTGTGTATGTGTGTATATATGTGTGCATATGGTTAAGTCATGTTAGCCTCAAATAGCCATTGTAATCCAGTTTTTATAGCAGGATTTAATTCTGAAAGCAAACTTTCGAGAATTAGATTAACTTGATCAGCAATAATTTTATGAAAATGACACTTTCTGCCTCTCCCAAACTTTGTTTAAACTTTGTTACAGCTAAGCATATTCATTATAAATGAAATCATGATTATGCAACAGCACAGCATATTTTTTGCTTAAAATTTAGTCAGACACTGATTGTCAGTGAATAGTTTTGGGAAAATGTGATTGTTTCAGAACAGATGCTGTGTTTTACCAAACTGAAAGTCAAAAGCAAATTCTCATCACAGCCCAGTGAGTGGCATGTTCATCCAATTATTTTATTTTTATTTATTTGTTCTCAGGAACCATGCACAGTGATCAGCATCTATAAATGTTGCAATGCTTGTGAAATGGCTTATTTTCAAGTTGTTCCTGTAGCAGATGTTGAATTGGCCGATTATATTCATAATAAAACAGACGGCATGCAATATCAAAACAAGAGAAGAAAGAAAACACAAAGGCTTGTAAACAAAGAAGTGAAGTAAACCAGCCTTTTGACAAAAATTGTTGTTTGTGACTCTCGGCTGTAATTGACTGGACTTGTCATGTATTGTAGAAAATCGTCATGGCAACATCTTGCTGTCTTCAACATATACTTGTGCACTTTCCTGCCCATTATCCAAGCCTGCCAGTTCCACCATTCCCTTCCTGCCCAGTGGTGGTCCGCAGCTACTCCTGCTGTTTCACAGTTACCCAAACACTCTCCTGCCCACCTGCCCCTGGTCCCCCTCAATCAGTGCATCTACATTCCCAGTAGCACTAGTCTTCTTGCAGCTCATCTATTATTCCACTATAACTGTAGAACATGTTTTGGAGTTTTGCCTGGTGGACAGCTGGTTAAAACCACATAACTGCAACAGCCACGGTTAGATTTCTCTGTAACACTTGATTTGAAGGGGTGTGCAGAAGACTGTCATTACACTGTCATAACCATGTCATGACACCTGTCATTAACATGAAAGAGTCTTTACCACAAGTTGACAGGTATGATAAGTCTATGACAAATCCAAATGGTACTTGAAGTCCAGGAAATTACTCATGACACAGTTACCAAAACATTTGACAATGTAATAAAAATATAATGTCATCTTTATGACAACGTGTTTTTTTTAGGTTACGGAAAATATTTATGGCACCTTTATATTGGTGTCATGACCATCTCCAGTCTCAAAACAGACCACACATGATAGTTTAATGAAATGTTAACCTATAGAGACGTAAAAGTCATTAAAAATGTTTTTCAAGGTTTTTCAGGAATTCGGAATCAAAGAGACATGCAGTCATGAATTTGCACAAAAAATTAATCCAATCAGTCCAGACATGATGCTTGAATACAGGTCCAGGCATCACGCTCAAACTTACTCACACACACACACACACACACACACACACACACACACACACACACACACAAGTGATTACATGATCCCCTCTCGGCTTACACCAGGCGGGGATAATTAACATGAAACGTCCAAAAACAGATGTTCTGATCTGGAATGGAAATTTCAAAGGAGAACGTCCTGACTGTAGCGTTGTTGTCAGAGAAGCCTGTATTTCAAGTTAACATGTTTCCTTAATCACTGTAGACATATTATGGCCATTTTATGATTTAGTACAATAAATATATTACATAGGTGTAGCTGATATGTGTAGGAAAGGTGTCAATCGACACCCAAAATTGAAACGGCATCTATCTTTATTTTATCCCTACAACATCATGCCAGACCATAATGAGGGAAACAAATATTTTGGGATGTCTTTTCCCGGCTGGCAAATTATATCTGACCATTGTGAGTTCATGTGTGGCCTCTGGGATAAAGTCTAGCTGTGGTGTGTGTGTGTGTTTGTGTGTGTGACTGAATGTGTGGCCTGTGGGATGTGCTATCATGTAAATGTTTGGGCGTTTGGTTCCAGGAGGAGCTGGGCATTTTCTGTAATGGCTATTGACAGCTTTAATTGTAACTCTGCTGACAAACAACTACAATCCATCCTCCTCTTCATTTACTCCAGTTAGCCTACGCTCCCCTGTCACCATGGAGAGAGAGAGAGAGAGAGAGAGAGAGAGAGTGTGTGTGTTTGTGGAAGAAAGTAGTTTGTCTCTAACCAGCTGTTGCTTGTCTGATATCGTTAGAGGTCAGAGAAGCTGTTGTGTGTGTTGTGCATGCAGGGAGTAAAGTGTGTGTTTTCTTGTCTCGAGTCTTGACAGGTTGAAAAAGAACAAAGGAAAGACAATAAAATTGTTTTGAGTGAAGGGAAAAAAATCTTTTAAAATTCTTTTTGAACTCAGCAGTGAGCGTCAAAAAAGAGCCGATCAAATCCCACTTGACCGTGTCAACCTGCCTGTCTGCTTCATTACTCTTTGTCTCTCAGTCTCTGTGTCTGTCTCTTTGTCTGAGGTTCACACAGAGGTCACGCAGTCATGTCCTGTCTTTTCCCTGAGTGTGTTTGTGCGTGTGCCGCTCACGCTTCAGCGAGTCCCCGTTACAGGTGTTTGGATAAGATAGGACGGAAAAGAAGGAGACAAAAGTAAAAGATGCAAAATAGTTTGAGGCATCGGAAAGAACTCTTTTTGAAATCTGGGTCCCAAGAGAGGATGTTTAAAAAGCAGTGATGCTGCCTCAATACTGTCAGGGTTCATATAGAGTTCAGCTGTATTCATGCTGTCTTAAACTTATCTCTTGCTCCTCTTCCTCAGCCAGAAGACATTAGCAGCCTTAACAACTGTCTTTTTATCTTTATCGTTCTATAGCTGGGGTTCCATCCAATTATTTTTGTGAGATTATTAAGAATATTAAAAGAAGCTGAGTGGAAATGAAAAGTTAAAAACAAAAAAAAAAGTTTGGGAGTGTCTATTCACAACCAGCTTCCTTAATTTAGCTATAAGGTGCAACAAATTTGCTGTACTGTAGATAAGAGAATGTGTTGCGTAAATGGGTGAAGCATGGGATCCTGATTATGCATAGCACTCTCCCACAAGGGAACAAGGTTTTAGTCCCATCCCAGGAGACTAGGATTTGGGTCTAGTGTGAAAGAAGACCTTGTTAACTGAACTTTTAGACTTGGTTGACTTATTATTTACAGTTT
Organism: Lutjanus campechanus; assembly: GCA_027495735.1. NCBI lineage: Eukaryota > Metazoa > Chordata > Actinopteri > Lutjaniformes > Lutjanidae > Lutjanus > Lutjanus campechanus. Next base: position 13,481 of record JAJHUR010084435.1, read on the forward strand.
TTTAAATGAGTATTTTCAGTTTGTTAATTTTAGGCAATAAAACCTGATTAGGTTTAGGAAAAGATCATCGTTTGTCTCTGCCATGCATTGGCTATTTACATCCTGGTGCAAATAGCCACATAGGCTATTCCTCCCCGGGTGTAAATAGCATCTGCCAAAAAGTTTCCACACCCTTTTTGAAGGACAGTTTAGCTATGAAGTGCGGCAAATTTGCTGAAGATTAGTGTACGTACAGACTCTCCCGCAGGAGAGTGGGGTTTGAGTCCATCCCGGGAGACTTGGATTTGAGTTTGTGAAACTAGAAGACAGTGTGAAATTCACTTTTAGACTAGAGACTTTTTGAACAAACTGCTTGGTTAGGTTTACCATATGTTCACACAATGGTCTAACATGGCCGGGTTATTGTCACCAAGTCATTTGCGAAGTGCTGCTTAGCGCTCGTTGACATCAATGAGCGCTTGTGTGTAGAGTCACGAACATGGATCATCTAGCTGCATTTTTTTGTTGATGTCATGGACAGAAAAAGGGTAAGGTTAAATAATTTGATTGGTTGACATGTCACAATGTCATTGGAAAAAAGTTGAGTTCAGCTCAACTTTGATTAGTAGTAAATAGCCAAATTGTCTATTTAACCCTGCAGGCAAAAGAAATGTTGAATGCATTTCTCTTCAATGGTAGTCTGTATACATAACCAGGTGTAAATAGCTACATTAGCTATTTCACCTCGGATGCAAAGAGCCACATTGGCTAATCCATCCCAGGTGCAGATAGCACCTGACAAAAAGGTTTCACAAAGTTTTGAAGGAAGTTGTCCTGTAAAAACTATCAAGTAATTCATAGAAATTTTGATTAAATCAAATTTGTGTGATAAATGATCATAAAGATGTTGGAATGGTACAATTCCAAAAAAGCTGAGACATTGTGTAAAACGTAGGTAAAGACAGAATGTAATTTATTTGTAAGTCATTTTCTAGTTGTATTCAGTTGAATACAGTACAGAGACAATAGTTATGTGTACCATAACTTTCCACTGCTAACAGTCTGGATGGTCCTTCTCCTCTTTAGCCCTGAAGGTGCGGTGCCCATGATTTCCAAAAGCAGTTTGAAATATGGACTTGTCAGGCAATTTTATTCAGCATCCCAAGTTTTTAGGAGTTGGGTTTGTATAATACATTGCTAAATTGCATTTTAAAACAGCTCAAAAGTGGTTTGGATGTCCTTGAAATGTCTTTGAAATGTCCACCAGAGCCTCAAAGAAGTGTTGCATAAACTGTCACTGCTGTTTAAACCCAATCTTGGTTTTCCTGCTGAAGTTGTTGCATTAAAAGAATCAATTACAGTTCTTTGTTTGTGTTTTTGACAGCGCAAAATGTAAAAGGAGGCACAAAAGCCCCAGTAACAGTTTGACAAATACTAATAAATTCTTAAAATATTCTTTTTGTCATTCAAGAAGCCTTTCACTCACTAAAACTCCAATCTAATTTTATGTTTTCACATATTTCAAAGCTTTTCATGCAGCTCCCCTGACAACCAGATAACTGTAGCTCATGTCTGTAAATCTGCCCTCCTCCCTCTTTTTCCGTGCTAACTATGCGAGCTTCTGTCTGTCTTCTTGACCTCTGCTTCTCTCCCTTTCAGCGCCTAAATTCCTGTGCACCTCGCATCACCAGTCGCCACAGTTTGATGCTCCTGTCCTCCCTCTGTTCGTCTTTATCCCACCTTCATCTCCCTCTCTGTCCTTCCAGCCATCCCATCTATTCAGCTCCTCGGGGGAAGAGCTTTGAGGCTCTCCGTCCGCTCTCCTCTTCCACCGCCGGTGCTGTGTGAAGGAGAATCATATGCAGCCTTTGAACAGGATTCTGCACTGCTCTGGGTGCTATATGTTATCCTTTTCCTCTGTGTGCATGTGTGTGTGTGTGAATGCATTCCCCCTGGAGCTCACTAAAATTCCTGCGCTCAGCCATAAGGTACCAGCACACCACCACTCACGAGCGACAGAGAAAAAGAGGGACCCTCGGGAGAACTTGTGATAAAACACCTTCCTCTCCTTAACATGTCCACTCATTTTCATTCAGATTCCTCCCCCTCTTCCTCCTCACCTCCTCCTCTCTCTCTACTGTTGCTTTGTTGCCGTCTGAAAGGAAATGAAACGCTGTAACATGAAAAGGAGTTTCTCATCCTGAAGTTGGACTCGATCTCTTTTTTTTTCCCTCCATCTCTCTTAACTCAAGTCTGTTTACTGTTGGCGTTCTCTTTTTCTACTCCCACCGTCCAATTCTCCGTGTCTCCTTCACACATTCTCATCTTATACATGGACACACACACACACACACACTTCTACACATTCTCACATCCCTCTCATGTCAGGGACTGTAGGAAAATTACTGGCGGCTCAGAAAATGGAGGAAATAGAGGTTACTAATTTTTCCTTTGGCTGAGCAGGGTAGACAGACAGACAGACAGACAGACAGACAGATAGATAGATAGATGTTGGTATGTGTACAGTAAGTATAAAGTAAATACACATATAAACACTAAAAGAGAAAAATAAATAGAAAAACCAACCCAACAATTAACAAAATAAGTGATAATAGTCCACTCAATATGTACTCACCACTATGCCGATGTGAAGATCTTCAGTTCACAAAACAATCCTGGAGTTTCAACAGAAAACAACGTTGCAGCTAATGGCAGTGATTGGAGACCAAAATGTAAATGTTAAAAAAAAAAGAACACACAAAAAAAAAACACAAAATGTATCCATCCTGCTCCTGTGGTGTAATCCAAGTGTCCGCGAGCTGCAAAATTTAACCACAAAAGACGCCATTTACACCAGGTTTTTAGCCGAAATGTCAACTGTAGCATGTAGCAGGTAGCATGTAAACATAGCGTCAATCTCGCGAGACTTCGTATATCTCTTAATGGATGCACGTGTGAAAATATTGCGAGATTGACGCCATGTTTACATGCTACCTGCTACATGCTACAGTTGACATTTCAACTACATATTGTGTCACTTTAATAATTCTTTTTTTTTTTTTTACTGTAGGGATATAAAATTTTAAAAAGTGGACAAATACTTTATAATTGTTAAAGTCACAGTTTTTCATCTTTTATTATGTTTTAATTTTAAGGCTGTCTACACATGATAAGAAGTCAGAGCTGCACTTGCTGCTGGGTTAGGCACAGACTCAATGCTGAGAGCTCATCATAACACTAATTAAAATGTCAAAACAAGCTTATTTTTTACTTTGACAGTGTCTCATTTTAACCCTCTTGGTCAAATGAAATTTTGTGACAGACTTTAAAACCTGAGAAGAAAACAGAGCTGAAGGTCAAATAATTAAAATTTAAATTTTGGGCATGTCGGAAGGGTGTTAAATCTGAGTAATGAGTGAGACCCAAAGTATCACTTTGTCGTTGCTTTGTCCATCAACAGGTGTACTTGGTCCAGATGTTCCACAGCTGAAAACAAGAACATAATAGCTGTGAATGAACCACCCTGGTATTCATAGTTTTTTGTTTCTTTGGCAGAAAGCCACCACAGTACAAATTTCGGGGAATTAATCTGACTCCAAAGTGCGCGTTGCTGATTATTGTTGTCAAACGTGTGCATAGAAGTGTTGCATGAGTCGCGTTTTATGGCAGCGTTGCCTCTGGGTCGAGATCGGCGGGAACTTTCTCCCAACTAAATGCGTAAGTGGCTTCAGAGCTGTTGTCTCCTCTTTGACAAACACAATCTCATGAGGGCATAATTCAGCATGACCCAGTTAAATCAGCCACTGTTTGTTGGGAATAAAAGAAGTCAATGAAGATCCTCACAAAGATGCAGAGCGTCTGAAAGCAGAGGTCTTGGGACTTTTGTAAAAGCAGCTTTATTCAGCGCTGTGTATGGATGGCTGACCGTGCTCCTCTCCTCGAACTCACAGCCACCGACCGCAACAATACAACTCTCAGCGGGCAGCGACGATAGAGATAGCGGACAGGAAGGAGAGAAAAGAGAGGAAGATGAAGAGAAATGTGGAGGGAGTTAGAAAAAGTAAGAATGCAGTAAAAGAAATAAAAGAAAAAGAAATGTGTGGAAAAGTAAAAGACAGGGAAACAAAGAGAGAGTGTGAGAGAAAAAACCAAGGTAACGAAAGCATCAGAAATGAGCAGCTTAAGAGCTTAGCCGGCATTAGAGACGCCTAATTTTCCAGTGAAACCATCTCAGCCTCGGTTGTACAGCGACAGGAGGCAAGAGCCTTGTGCCCACAGAACAATAAAGCACTATTTCATCATTTGTTTCTCACTCTGCTGACACTTATTCATTTATTTATTAATCTTGGCCACTTCGTCATTACTCCAGTCTCTGAGGTGTTGAGAGATAAACAATAAATGTGTTCAGACTGTCCAGCAACAACAGTAGTGAACTGATACTGAGGTGCTGTTAATTCAGTGTCGATTCTCGCCAAGGCTTTGAAACTTTAAAAGGATATTTTGAATTATTTGATGCAGGGATGTATGAGGTACTTATCCACAGTAGATGGCAGTCAACACGCCCCCTGCTTGGAGAAGCAGCAGGAGTCCCAGGAAGGAAGCTAAGCTATGTACTGCTGTGGATAGAGTCGGCAGCAAAATTTTAACCACCTAAAAAAATATCAAAGTATACACAATATTTATAATATTTTCACTGCTTTACTTTGCTGCCAGACAGCCTTTCCTAATGGGAAACCACTCTTATGTTAGCCGAATATCAAATATTTAAGACAAAGCCACCAAACTCCATGGGCAGAATCAGTAACTTAACACAGAATATGGGAGTTGTTCATCTACCACTGCCTCAATTTGTTAGTTAGTTTGTATTATTGTGTGACTTCAGTGAATCCTAACTATTCTTTCAAAACACTAAAGTCACACAGTAACGCAAAGTAACAAATGGAGGCGGCAGTAACAGAAACTCCATGTCACGGGTTTGGGGTTTTTGTAGTTCACTTCCTGTTTTATTTTAGTATTTCTTCCCCCGTGAGTCTGTGTTGTCTTTGCTTCCTGTCTTTGTCCGTTTTCCTGCCTTTTTTAAATGTCTGATTGTTTCCACCTGCCCCTGATCACCTTGCTTTGTGTATTAAGCCTTGTGTCTGTTCCCTCTTCAGTTGCTAGTTCATCTTCATTCTTCTCACAGTGTTTTCATTGTTTTTCCCTGAGGTTTTTTTTTTTGACTGTTCCTTGGACTTCTAAACTTTGAATGTGGGTTGCCTTGTTTTGCCCATGTGTTGGTTTTGTTAGTTGTTCTGTGTTATTTTGTGATCCAATTAAACTTTGGATCTTCACTTCAGCTTGTTGCATGTCTGCATTTGGGTCCATTCTTTTGTTACCCTGCTTGACCACATAATACTCCAGTGATCTGCGAGGTAAAATTACTGATTTCGCCAATTGAGTTTGGTTAGTTTGGAGGGACTGTTATTTAGTTTTTATAACAGCAGTTTCCCATCGTGAATGAGTATGCAGACATACTTTTTTAGGAAGGCCAATCAGTGATTGTTTTTAATCAGGAAGATTAAAAGAGGAGCTTTGGAATTAGAGCAACACATACTTAAAATGGCATACAAGAGCCTGTCTGAAAACATGTTATCATTTTCCTTGGTGCAGCAACTTGAGTGCAAGGACCAAAAACAAGCTTCTCTCCAAAAGTGTTAATATTGCAGTGAAGGTGATTGACAAGCCACAAAAACAACTCTGCAATATATTTGACAGGGCTGTACATAGGAAAGCTAAACAGATACACCCAATACACGCACACAGTTTGAACTGCTCCCATCTGGCCGTCGATTCATGGTCTCACGACCCACGAACATATACAGGAAGTCTTTTATTCCCTGTGCCATACCGGCATTGAGTAAAGAAAGACTGCAAGAGGTACACTCAATAGTTTTTGCTCTCTGGTATTATTTATATAAACTATTTGCTGCTACTTCTCCATTTAACTATTGTATGTTGTATATAGTGTATGTTTTTAATGGTGTGTTGTGATTTTTGTCGTATAGATATGTATTTGTTTAACCTTGGAAGAAGCCAAAGACAAATTCCACTAAGTTGGACCATGAAGTCAGTCTAATCTCATCTAATATGATGGCAAAGTAAAGTGGTGAAAATATTCTGAATATAGCATCCACTTAAAATTATATAACTTTTCTGGGTGGACCTATTTTTAAGTGGCTAAAAGACTATTATTTGCTGACCCCATCCACAGCAGTATGTTGCTTAGTTTTCCTACTGCTGCCCCTCTCTGCTTCTCCTAACTGGGGGCGAGTCGACTGTTATCTTCTGAAGTTAATACACTGACTATCGATAAGTACCTCATGCAACTTCAAATAACCCAAACTATCCCTTTAAAGCACCAGAGGGATAACTTCTGAGCATCAAGGGAGCAGATCTGCCTGCACACGTCAATGAAAATCTTCACAATGAGCTGAATTTAAAGAATTCTCTTTTTTCCCCCCAGCTTGTCTGTTCAGCGAGTGAAGCTGCAGCAACAGAGACATTAACCTGGAGACGCATCTCTCGGGTGATCAACTCTACTTTTCTCACATATCAGGTTAGTAGAAAGAAGATCTTTGAACACGTCGCACTGTTGGCTCAGGGGTATTTGAGGTGTATCTGTGGAAGTTAACACGCTGCCATTGTTCTTTTCTTGCTTTGACTTTTTCCTGCTCCCAAATCTACGAGCAAAAGATGTCTAGACTGTATAATAAAATATAGAAATCACTGTTTGGGTCTGCTCTTGCAAAAGCAGAGTGTTTTCTTACATCATCTAATTTCCAGGCATATTTTCTGAGTGAGAGGGTGAGCGATGAGAGGAGGAAGTGCGGGAAAATAAGAGGAAATGAGCAGATGGCGAAGAAGCAGGGAAGTAAATGGAGATAAGAGGTGAAATGAGTAAAGAGGGGAGGGCAGGAGGGAAGAGGATCATAGATTAAGAAATCCCCTGTCCACCGATGAGGCAAAGTGAGCTTGGACTGGGAGGTTCAGAAGATGAGAAATGAATAAAAAAAAGACCACTAGAGAGTCTGAAAGACGGGTTTTTTTTCTTTTTCCCCCGAAATACAGGAGTCCTCCACCACTCACACAAGAGGGGAGGGAGGAGAGGGTTCACCAAAAAGTCACAGGAGAGAGGAAAAAAAGTAGGGGGAGAAACTGCCAAGATAG